>CAUYLG010006910.1:42-21801 GCA_963573385.1 Cacajao melanocephalus | reverse complement strand
AGCACTTTGGGAGGCTGAGGTGGGCGGATCACCTGAAGTTGGGAGTTCGAGACCAGCCTGACCAACATGGAGAAACCCTGTCTCTACTAAAAATACAAAATTAGCTGGGCATGGTGGCGCATGCCTGTAATCCCAGCTACTTGGGAGGCTGAGGCAGGAGAACCCCTTGAACCCGGGAGGCAGAGGTTGCGGTGAACCGGGATTGAGCCATTATACTCCAGCCTGGGCAACAGGAGTGAAACTCCGTCTCAAAAAAAAATAGTTATCTAATGTTTTACGTTGTGTGATCAGGTATCTACTTTCTTATATACATGGTATGAAATGCGTGTGTGTGTTTGTGTGTGTGGTGGGTGTCTAATATTCTGGTGCGGGCGTGATCATCTATTTTGTGTATGTGTCTGGTGTGAGATTGGCATCCAATTGTGTCATGCAAGGCTATACAATATTTTCATGTGTGTGATATGAGTTGGATAATTTTAATTTTTTTGCATATATGGTATGAGAGGCACCTCTGTCTTGCATGTATACATATGGTATAAATGGTTATCTTTTTTTTTTTTTGTCTGTACGGGATTAAATGGGCATCCAATTTTTTGTGTAAAGGCAGATACAGCAGATGTGTACGTACCGTGTGTGTGTGATAAAATGAGTATGTTAAATCAGAGACTGGAAGTGTCTGAGACTTTGCTCTGCTCACAAGCTAACAAGCTGGCCGGCCAGTTTCACACATACATGGACCCGGGTAACATTAGGTCCCGTCAGAGACAGAGAGCATTTACCACTCCCAGCAAAGGCAGCCGCCGACCCGTCGCCATGTCTCAGCCTCAGGCAATGCGGGTGGAACCTGGACAGGCACTGGGTGCACGGTAGGGAAGAACCCCGAGTTCAGGAGACTCTCTTACCTTTTCTTTCTTTCTTTTTTTTTGAGATGGAGTTTCACTCTTCTTGCCCAGGCTGGAGTGCCATGGCACAATCTTGGCTCACCACAACCTCCGCCTCCCGGGTTCAATCAATTATCTTGCCTCAGCCTTCCGAGTAGCTGGGATTACAGGTTCCCACCATCACATCTGGCAAATTTTCATATTATTAGTTGAGACAGGGTTTCACCACGTTGGCCAGGCTGGTCTCGAATTCCTGACCTCAGGTGATCTGCCTGCCTCAGCTTCCCAAAGTGCTGGGATTACAGGCGTGAGCCACTGCGCCCGGCCAAAATGCTCTTATCCTTCATAGGGCTGCTGGGGGTCTCCTCATCCTCCCTCCCAGAGAGAGAAACCTGGTCCCTTCTTTGGAGTGTAAGTAAGCCTTCTTCAGGGAGAGAGGTAGGTTGGGGGCATTGTGGAGGCGGGGGAGGTCTTTGTCCTTTCTACCCTGAAAGAAATATCTCCAGAGAGGGAGACTTCTTGGTTGGGCATCGCTATCCTAGAGCATCTCCAGGACAAACATTCTTCTTCTTTTTGTGATTGAGTCTCGCTCTGCTATTTAAGCTGGAGTGCAGTGGCACAGTCTTGGCTCACTGCAACATCTGTCCCCTGGGTTCAAGTGATTCTCCTGCCTTAGCCTTCCAAAGTAGTTGGGATTACAGGTGCCCACCAACACGCCCGGCAAATTTTGTGTTTTTAGTAGAGACGGGGTTTCACCATGTTGGACAGGCTGATCTCAAGCTCCTGACCTCAGATGATCCGCCCGCCTTGGCTCCTAAAGTGCTGGTATTACAGGCATGAGCCACCAAGCCCAGCCAGGACAAACATCCTTAACATGTTTCAGTGACTCTGAGGATCTGGACACGCAGAAACCTGACATGAAGAATGGCCTCCCAGGAGGGTCTAGCTTGCTCTAAGACTTTGAGACGGGTATTTAATTTTTTGCATGTGGGTATGGTGTGGTGTATTTTTGAACAGGTAGGCATTGTGTTTGCGTGCACACGCCTTTGTGTAGCGTAGGTGTCCAATTTATCTATAGGTGTGACTGATAGCTGACCTTTTGCATATTGTGTGGCATGACTACTTTGTGTATGTTATCAAATTTTTATTGACTATGTTGGAAATGGGCATCTATTTTTGTTTGTTTTTTGTTCTTTGTTTTTGAGATGGAGTCTCACTCTGTCGCCCAGGCTGGAGTGCAGTGGCACGATCTTGGCTCATCGCAACCTCTACCTCCCAGATTCCAGTGATTCTCCTGCCTCAGCCTCCTAAGTAGCTGGGATTACAGGTGCCTGCCACCACGCCTGGCTAATTTTTGTATTTTTAGTAGAGATGGGGTTTCACCATGTTGGTCAGGTTGTGCTCGAACTCCTGGCCTCAAGTGATCTGCCCGCCTCGGCCTCCCAAAGTGCTGGGATGACAGGTGGGAGCCACCATGCCGGCCTGGCCAATTTTGTTCTTTTTAAGGTTGTTTTGGCTATTCTGAGTCCCCTGAATTTCCATATAAATTTCAGGATGAGCTCGTCAATGTCTGCAGAAAATCTCACCAGGACTTCGATGGGAGCACCTTAACAACAATGTCTCCCGCCACAGCCCGGGGTCATCTTTCTGTTCACTTACGTCTTCTTCACATTGTTTTCGTCGTGGCTGGTCGTCTTCGGAATGTTAGTTTTGTACTCTTTGGCTACATTTATCAGTAATTTGCTTTTTTAAATTAATAGAATTTATGTTTTAGAGCAATTTTAGGTTTACGGAAAAATTGATCAGAAAATCCAGAGTTCCACATAGCCCTCTCTCCCCTAAGCCATGCACTCCACTTCCCCATTATTTACATCCAGTATGAGTTTGGTACATTTGTTATGACTGATGAACTGATATAGACAGGTTCTTCTTAACGGAAGCCTACACTGGATGCTCTTTGTGTGGCGCATTCTGTGTGTGTGTGTGTGTGTGTGTGTGTGTGTGTGTGTGTGTGTGTGTTTGAAACAGAGGGAACTCTGTCACTCAGGCTAGAGTGCAGTGGCGCAATCTCAGCTCACCACAACCTCTGCCTCCTGGGTTCAAGTGATTCTCCTGCCTCAGCCTCCCAAGTAGCTGGGATTACAGGTGCCCGCAACAGTGCCCAGCTAATTTTTGTATTTTTAATAGATACAGGATTTCACCACGTTGGCCAGCTGGTACCTCAGGTGATCCACCCACCTTGGCCTAAGAGTTGGGATTACAGGTGTGAGCCAAGGCGTCTGGCCCTTTTTTGGAGACACAGCATGACTGCTTGATTTATTGCAGGTCCCCAGGAGGGCTTTATTTTTTCTTTTCAACATCCTGTTCTGCAGCTTCCTTGGCTCCTTTTGCCCGTATGCTGAAGAGCTGGGCACTGGCACAGGCCACGTGGAGGTCAGCAAAGGCTTTGAAATTCTCCTCTTCCTCCATGATGACTCGGACTTTCTTCTTCTTACAGACATTCAGGAAGGGCGTGACCCGCCCCGCCAGCTGGGTGGCAGTTTCAGTTCTTCAGCAGAGCCGTCTCCCTTCCCGGGGGCTGAGGGCTTCTGGGGAAGAGGATGAGTTTGGAGTGGTCTCCTTCAGCCACTGCACACTGGCCTGCAGGGACTCAGTGGACTTGTTCCGCCTCCTCGGATCCGTAGAAAAGCCGATAGTCCCAGCCACGCTCCTGTACAAGGTTCTCGTTCCACTCTGCAGTGCTGGCCACAGATGCATTCACAAGAAGGTGGCCGGGACCATTGGCATCTCCGTGATCCGTGTATCAGCCTGAGGCCGCAGCTGGTGCAGACCTTCCTGTGGTGCCGAGAGAATATGTCAACTTCTCTTCCCAGGTCCACAAGGGGCGTGTTTCAAAGGCAAGAACTTCCCAGCGATGTGCCCAACCTGTACTTTCACGTCTCCATCCAGGAGCTTAGAGATCTTTGTCTAACTTAAGATTTTGCACTCAGGAAAGGTAGAGAGCCCAGGTGTGCTCTTCTGTTTAGAAAGCTCGTGAAACACTTTGGAGGCGCGAAGGACTTTGGAGGCGCAAAAGGCTTTGGAGGAGGGGCTTTGATTGCTAGCCTAGCAACCAATCCAGTATCGAACTAAGAAAATCGATCACTCCAGAGGAAGTTTGGAAAAACTCCTCTTACTGGATGAGAACTTGAATGGGGCGGGAGTAAGTCCCAGACTGAAAGAACCCCTGCCGCTCACCTGTGCACCTGTGCAGATTTTCCCTTGGGGAGCCCCTCCCACTAGAGTGTGGGACCTGTCCTTCCTTCTCTGTGCGGACTCCATCTCTCAATCACCTCCTACTGCAACATGGGGGCTCAATCTCTCTATTTCTTTCTCTCTCTCTTTCTCTCTCTGCCTAAATAAATCATTTTCTGCAAAATTCTTTGGGTCCGATATTCACTTAAATGAGCTCACCACGCGCTGGGTTTCCCTCCCCATTCTTGGGTGAGTGAGGGATCTAGGGCCTGAAAACACCTGATCCGGGAGGGAGCAAAGCCGCCCTTCCTTCCCCCACGTCCCGCACCAGGTCACAGTACCGAACCCTGGGGCAGCGCACCGTGGGCTGGACGGTCCCCCACGGGGACCCGGGGCGATTCAGGCACCCCGGCTCACCAGGCCTTGCGCCTACAGATCTTCCGGGGGGCCGGTTGAACCACATAGCCACACGTCACTGCAGTGCCTGTGGAAGTGAGGCTCAAGACGCTGTCACTCCGGCCCTGTGGCTCCTGCGCAGGAAAACAGCCAAGTAGAAAAGCAACTTATAACACATACAGTTAACTTCCAAGAAAGGCGGAGGCCATGCAGCCTCTCAGGCTCTTCTGAGCAGGCCGGGGCTTCAGAGTGCATTCCCTGCTCACCACAGCCATGTGCAGCTGTCTGGTGGCCATTGCTGAGTTTTAGTTTTGTGTTAAAACACACAAACACCGGCTGGGCACAGTGGCTCACGCCTATAATCCCAGCACTTTGGGAGGCGGAGGCAGATGTGGATCACCTGAGGTCGGCAGTTCAAGACCAGCCTGGCCAATATGGCAAAACACCATCTCTACTAAAAATACAAAATTAGCCAGGGGTGGTGGCACATGCCTGTAATCCCAGCTACTTGGGAGGCTGAGGCAGGATGATCGCTTGAACCCAAGAGGCAGAGGTTGCTGTGAGCCGAGATCACACCACTATACTCTAGCCTGGGCAACAAGAGCCAGACTCTTGTCCGTCTCAAAACAAACAAACACCACACACACACACACACACACACACACACACACACAGATGAACAATTGGAGTTGTTTCTCAGTCAGTGGTTACATTGTACTTGGGTTCACTTGTTGGCAATGTACTGGCCACTCAGGATCTGACTCTTCTGTCCCTTCATGGGCACCTGCCTCCTCATCCAGGGTCCTACCAGGTGTCTGAGCACGTTCCCAGCACGACGTTTGCATCCCCGCTTGCGGAGTCCAGTTAGCCTCAAGTCTGAAGCTCCTCACTGTGGGTCAAGATGGCCAGGGGCAGACCTATGTTATTTCTCGTTAAATAATTATAAGCTTGCAGCCGGGTGTGGTGGCTCAGGCCTGTAATCCAAGCACTTTGGAGGCCAAGGCGGGCAGATCACCTGAGGTCAGGAGTTCAAGACCAGCCTGACCAAGGCTGGTGAAACCCCGTCTTTGTTTAAAAAAAAAATAAAAATAATAAAATAATAAAATAAAATAAATTTTAAAAAATTATAAGCTTGCTTTGCTTACTGCACACTTAAGTTTATACCCCAAACTAAGCTCTATCAAATATTGGTACAGTAAAGTAGAAATCAAGCAGCAACAGGAGGCTTAAGGTAAAGACCATCTGAGACTGCTGTAAAACTGTAGAACACCGTGGGGTGGCTGCAGAGCAGAAAATACTGCTTCGGTCCCACGAATGCCTTCTCAACATGGAGGCTGCACAAGGGTCTCCCAGAGAAGACTTGTACAAGATCTCTGAGAAGAGAGGCGACCTCTGCTCACAAGATCCGGGAGGATCTTTGCAGATGGGAGCTTGCAAGGAAGAAAAGCTTTGCAGGGCAGAGATAACCTGAATGCCACAGGCTCTGCCTAGGTTCTCAGAATCTGGGGTGATTTTGATTGTGTATGCAATGCTGGGGAGATAAAAGCCCCTTGATGCATTGGGTGTGGTCAGACCTGGTGGTGCCTTATCAGCTATGCTTCTCATGCAAATGCACCTTGATAGCAACCGGTGGTGGAATTCAGAGTTCTAGGTTTGTGTAAGAATCACATCTGTTACTGAATACTGCAGACCACACCGCTCCCCATGGCTATCTTACCCACATGAGTCTCAAGGCTTCGCCCAATAATTTCAAGGCGTCCCCTGCTCACCTCCCCTGCTCTCCAACCCCTCAATTAACAAGTGTATGCACCTAATAAAGTCCCTAGGCTTGCTGGTCCCCTGGACCCATGCTGTAAAATTCTACTCTTGTGTCTTTGTCTTTATTTTTTTTTCTCAATCCCTCATCACAGCCAGGACTAAGGGCACCCACAAACAGGGCTTCGGCTGGTTCCCAACACCTCATGACTCTCTCCTCCTGAGCTGCACTTGTGGGACCATCACGTCTGTGAGTTCGGCTCTGCCTGCCCCCCAACCCTGGGAACTCCTGTTGTTTCCCGGCTGCCCTGTATGTAGGACCGTCACTTACAGCTCCACCGAGCTCTTCAGCTGCTTTGTGAATTATCTGGTCGATTGGTTTTTGTGTGTGTCCAGGACTATAAATTTTATTTCTGAGATTTCCATCTAGTTGATTGAAACAGGCATCCATTGATGTGTTCACTCAACAAGCTCCCAAGAGGCCTCCTCTGCAGGATACCTGCAGGCACTTCCCGCTCCCAGAGGGGCATGCTGGCATCTGGAGGGAGAAACCGAAGGAGACTGAAGGGCGTATGTGATGGACAGCGGAGCAAGGGTGGCAACCTTTTTTGTTTTTTTTTGAGATAGAGTTTTGCTCTGTTGCCCAGGCTGGAGTACAGTGGCGTGATCTCGGCTCACTGCAACCTCCGCCTCCTGGATTCAAGCGATTCTCCTGCCTCGGCCTCCCTAGTAGCCGGGATTCCAGGTGCCCACCACCCCACCCAGCTAATCTTTTTGTACATTTAGCACAGATGGGGTTTCACCACGTTGGCCAGGCTGGTCTCAAACTCCTGATCTCAGGTGATCTGCCCGCCTCGGCCTCCCAAAATGCTGGGCTTACAGGCGTGAGCCACCTTGCCCTGCCTGTGGGCTGCAATCTTTAGAGGTTCTATCACGGAAAATTTCAAGCAAAGACAAACAGAGACATAACGGTGTCATCCGTGTTAATGAACCCATCACCCAGCACTGGCCAATCTTGTTTGGTCTAAATTGCTTGCCAGCCTCTTCCCACTCCGACTCCTCTAAATTATTCTGAGGAAGCCTCAGCCACTACTTCATTTCATGCATATATTTGAGTGTCTATCTCTAAAAGATAAGAACTCTTGAAGAAACACAACCACACCACCATCCTCACACCTTAATAACAGGCCCTCATTGTCTTTCTTTCTTTTCTTTTTGAGACGGAGTTACACTCTTGTCACCCAGGCTGGAGTGCAATGGTGTGGTCTTGGGTCACCGCAAGCTCCACCTCCCATGTTCAAGTGGTTCTCCTGCCTCAGCCTCCCGAGTAGCTGGGATGACAGGCACGCACCACCACGCCCGGCTAATTTTGTATTTTTAGTAGAGATGGGATTTCTCCATGTTGGCCAGGATGGTCTCAAACTCCTGACCTCAGGTGATCTGCCCGCCTCGGCCTCCCAAAGTGCTGGGATTACAGGTGTGAGCCACCGCGCCTGGCCGATTTTCAGTATGTGCTTTGCTTTGTTTACCGGGTGCGTGACTCAGGATCCAAATAAGGCTGCCGGTCTACACTCCACTTCCTTTTGATTATCGTTTCTCGTTTCGTAGCTTCTTCAATCCCCTGCACGTTGGTCGTGGAAGAAACAGTTTTAGTCCTGAGAGTTTCTGCTTACATTCCAAACTGTCTCCTGCCGGTCCCCGAATCCTGTAAATCAATGTGAGACCCGGAGGCCTAATCAATGTCTTAGTTCAGGTCCCCAAGAAGCAGAACATGAGATTCGGGGCTTGGGTTGGGCGGTTTCCTCGGGCGACCACCTTAGGAAGTGAGAAACGGGCAGGGAGTGTGAAATGGGAAGAAACAGAACCGTGGAAGAAAAGGTGCCCCCAGGGCTGCCCCTGAGCTCCCCTGCACTGTGGCCCCAGGGCCGCCCCTCGCCCTTGCCAGAGAAGGCCTGGGACAGACTCACTGCAGGGGCTGCCGGGGAGCAGCCAGAGGGGCGAGTTCGGGTGGTGGACAGGTGCCTGCTGCACCTGTCTTCAAGGTGGATTTTTTAGCAAGATCTCGTTGAAGCCCCATCGGTTTCCTACCAGGTGGCTCCTAACATCCAGCTGTGTCTCCGGTGATGTTCACATCAGTGACAGTTGTTACTTGTGTCATTATCTCACTGGGGTGTGAAAGGGGGAGAGTTTATTCTATAATTTCTTCATTTACCCGCTGGAATGTTTCTAGAGAGAAGCCAGCACTCCCCAGGTCTTTGCTGCCTCGAGGTACAGGGTGTGTAAGGGAAGATGAGCGGCTGGTTGGTCCCCACTCTTTGCCAGTTTTATAAAGAACAAGCTGGTGCCCAAGAGCCCATTTACAGCATCTTTTTGTTTGTTTGAGATGGAGTTTCACTCTTGTTGCCCAGGCTGGAGTGCAATGGTGCGATCATAGCTTACTTCAACCTTCGCCTCCCGGGTTCAAGGAATTCTCGTGCCTCAGCCTCGCCAGTAGCTGGGAATACAGACCTGCGTCACCAAGCCCGGCTAATTTTGTATTTTTAGTAAAGATGGGGTTTAACCATGTAGGTCAGGCTGGTCTCAAACTCCTGAACTCAGGTGATCTGCCCACCTCAGCCTCCCAAAGTGCTGGGATTACAGGCGTGAGCCACTGTGCCAGCCGGCATCTTTTTTGTTGTTGTTGTTGATTATTAATCGTGTATTGAAAGCAGGAAGAGGTTCCACGACACCAAATAGACCAGTTCTGAGGTTTCCCCAAGATAAATTTAACAGCTCCGGCTTCTTCAGTGTTTATCAAAATACAAAAGAAAAAAGTAGAGGTTGTCTTTTTCGATGGCAAATGAGACCCTTGCAGGCTGAGGGAAAGAAAGCTACATCACACACGGAGGTGGGGTGCTCCCGAGGGGCTGTGGGTGTACGCAGACCGCCTGCCCGGCTTGCACGCGCTCCTGCTGGTGAGGCCCCAGACATCCTGCCAAAGTGTCTGAGCGAGCACGAGTACTGGGGACGTGGGACTCACTCTGGCCGCATGCTGACCGAGGGACGGGTGGGGCCCTTCCTCCCGCAGGCTGCCTGAAGGTGGGTGGGGCGGCCTGTGGGAGACTGGGGCGGCTGCGGGCTCCCAGCCTGGCCCCTGGGAACCGGGGGTGGGGGGGGGCAGGGACAAGCACATGGCTATGGAACGCAGGGTGACCCAAGGACAAGCGAGTTGCGGGGATCTCTACTGTGACCATGCAGAATTGATCGCGGTCTGTCACGCCGCCGCCTCATGTTCCCAAGGGGAATAGCCGGGCTGGTGACCGGCATCCAGGCCATGACTGCAATCTATGCTAGGCAGGGTCTCCCTTCTGTGTGTCCAAGTGTTCTCGACTTGGATTTTTAACTATTTAAAAAGCACTCAGTTTAGGTTAAAAACCAACCACCAAAATGGGTTTCAACACAGCTCTAAAGCCGAGAGCGTGCCCGGCTCTCCCAACACAGCGACTCCTGGAGGCCAGGTGCCCTACATCCCCTCTCAGCACTCAACAGTGAGTTGATGTTTCTTTTTACAATAAAAAAAGCTGAGTCATATTGCATAAGAGTACCAGAAACTGCCTCATTGGAAACAAAAACTACATTAAATAAAAAGCCTGGCCGCAGGCTGCGTCTGCCACATTTACGGCACGGTGCGGTGCACACGGTGAGCAAACCACGGAGGCAGCTTCTGGCACCCACGCCACGAGCCGCACGTTTGCCACATGAGAGTAAAGCAGAGGGCGAGGAGGAGGGACGGAGGTGGGTCGCGTTCACTTCTGGTTCCAGAGCTGATTGGACAGCCGGTCCAGTCCTTCATAGAGCCCGTTGCCGCTGGTGGCACAGGTGGCCTGAATGTACCAGTTCCTGTGGCGTAGGGAGTGCAGCCCCAGCTTGTCTGTGATCTCGGCCGCACTCATGGCGTTGGGGAGGTCCTGCTTGTTGGTGAACGCCAGGAGGACGGCATCCCGGAGCTCATCCTCAGCCAGCATCCTCATGAGCTCCTCATGGGCCTCATTCACGTGCTCTCTGTCATTGCTGTCCACCACGAAGATCAGGCCTTGTGTGTTCTGGAAGTAGTGGTGCCACAGAGGCCAGATCCTGTCCTGGCCACCCACGTCCCACACAGTGAAGCTGATGTTCTTGTACCGCACGGTTTCCACATTGAAGCCTATGGTGGGAATGGTGGTCACGATCTCACCCAGCTTAAGCTTGTACAGGATCGTGGTCTTCCCCGTAGCATCCAGGTCCACCATGAGGATGCGCATTTCCTTTTTGCCAAAGAGGTCCTTGAAGAGGTTGGCGAAGATGTTGCCCATGCTTGTGGACAGGTGGAAGGGCACCGGCCAGGGACACCTCAGCGGCTGCTGCTCCGAGCCAGGCGTTGGCTTCGCTCCCTCAAGATGGCGGCTCTCCTCATAGCATCTTTTTAAGTGGCATTATGCATGCGTGGTATAAGCATCCTTGGTGTGCTTTAACCAGTGGCTTCAGTTGTGGCCGGCGGGGGTCTCTTTGGGTGGGCCTCAGGCCCTGCAGTCTTCACAGCTTTGGTTTCCTCGTCCATCTCCTGATCCATGCCCAGGCACATTCAGCCCTCCTCTGGCTCCTGGAGCCTCTGAAACAGTGACAGCTTCTTCTATGCACAGACCTCATTCTACACCAGTGTGGTTTCCAGGTCTGCTCCCACTGATGGACTTTCTTCCTCATCGTGGGTCATATTTTCCTTCTGTGCATGTCTGGTAACTTTTGATTAGATGCAGACGTTCTTTACTTTCCCTGTTGAGTTCTGAGCATGTTTGTATTCCCATTAAATATCTCTGTGCCTATCCTCTCCAGCCTTCTGAGCTTTGTGAGTGTGGACTAGCTCAGCCTTCGCTCCTGTCCCACAGCTGACCACCCTGCCTGGTGCCCCTGGGCCACGAGGACATTCTGGGGCCAGGAGGAGTGTAAAGACTCCAAGCCCTGTTCTGCCAGCTTCTTTCCGGAGTCCTTCCCAGCTCTGGGCACTCCTGCCTGCCCCATCCTGGAGCTCTGGCTGCGGGCAGCCCCTCCTCTCTGCCCCTGCCCTGTGGACTCTGGTGTGCAGGCCTCCCTGGCTGCCAGCTTTGTCTCCTCCACCCAGCTCCTCTCCCTGAGTGGCAGCTGGGAGGCTTCCTTTAGGTCTCACCCCATACGCTCCTCTCTCAGGGATCATGGCCCGTGGTACCTGATGCCCAATGTCTGAGAATCCTTGGATGTATTTTCAGCTGCTTCAGGGAAGAGGGTAAACTCGGGCCCTGCACACACATGCTGATGGTGAAGAGAGTAAGGCTCTGAGCTTGGCCTCCACCTGGCGTGAAAATACGTCATCTTCTGGCTTTGCAGTCAGTGCTGCCCATCTGAGTTTTGATCTGCTTTGTAGTTTTATGTGTTTCATGAGGAAATTCAGGGAGTTACACAATTCTTGCTACTGCCACCATCTTCCCATAATCCACAAGGATTTATTTAGGTATTTATTTTATTTTGAGACAGGGTCTTCTTTTGTCATCCGGGCTGGGACTACAGATGTGAGCTGCACTGGCCTTCACAAGCATTTTTAGCACAGGCAAATGAGAAGACGGTTCGATGGTAAATAGGTAGAATGTTCAATGCCCCCACTCTTGGGCCTTGGCTGAGTGGGGTCCCTGGAAGGTGTGGGTGGGATACTGCCCTGGCTGCCGATGGGCCACGGATGGCTGGCGTGGGCATGAGAGGAAGAGGGTGCAGAGGACTCTAGGCTCTTGCCTCAGGACTGGTGGTGGGGGTGGGGTGCTGGGGTGCACAGCAGACTCAGGAAGGCCTGGGGAAGCCATCCTGCCATGTGGCATTTGAGCTTCCTAATGACATTCAGCAGAAACAGGGCTGAACACAGAGCACAGGGCTCAGGGTCGAGGCCAGGCATGGCTGACAGCCAGCAGGAGAGAAATGGGCAGCCAAGAGGAAGGGTTTGCGCCTCTCTGAGGAGGGTCCTGGGGCCGGGAGCTGAAGTAAGTTCTAAACTGCAGCTTACTGCTCTGCCTCTTCCTGGGGCCACTGCCCTCAGCCCAGGACTGCTCCTGGTCCTTCTAGCCACCCGCCTTGCACTCCTTGCACCAACACCTTGCCCCTGCCTCCTTCAGGGATGACTCGCAGCCCTCCCCTCCACATCTGAGGCCTGCCTTCCCCAGCTGAAAACTGCAGTCAGGGCTCTTGAGGAGGGCCAGCTGCTCCAGCACCCCAATCCCAGGCAGCCCTCCCCAGTGGGCACCTCCCCTGCCCTGGACCACCCCATGGCTCCGGGGAGCCCTCCCTACCTCCCCTCCCGTGGCCGCAGCAGTGCGCCTGGGAATGCTGTATACGTTCACATCTCCGCTCTCTGCCCTCCTCCCAACCCAATAACGCGCCCACCCAGTGCCGGAGGTCTCTGGAGGCCCCCAGTTCTTCTCAGGCCCCTCTCAGCAGCGGACCCAAGCCGTGGCTGGTGGCTGCTCCCTGAGGTCCGACTCCTGACTTCTCCACGGGGTGTGCCACGGCTAGTGGAGGCTCCCCGGGGTCCGACTCTTGACTTCTCCACGTGGACTGCCGCAGGGTCACTCCCTGCGCCACCCCCTTTCCAGATGAGACAAGCAAACGACTCCCCACTCCTGTTCCACGCCGGCATCCCACAGCTCCAGCGCCCCAGCTCACGATTGTCTAGGACCCGGTGGGTCCCCCAGCGCAGGGCGGCCCAGTTGGTCTCCTGACCACGCCCCTCGTGGCCCCGCCCCCTGCCCCGCCCCTGGTCCTCGCGCCCCGCGGGTCCCTCGGCCGAGTCCTGCCCCGACGCGCCTGCGCCCTCTGACCACGCCCATCCCCGCCCCTATCCCCGCCCCTTACCTCCCGGCCCCGCCCCCGCCCCGGCCGCCGGGTGGGAGCCGAGCCGCACACCGCGCATGCTCTGAGCGCGGCGCCCCCGACGCGGCGCTCGGCTCAGCTCGGGCATTTCCGCCTCTTTGTTTTAAACTCCGGACGGGCTTTTTTCTCCTCCTCTTTTGGGGGGGACCCAGAGGGAGCGGCGCCCCCTCCCCCCTCCGGCACGGACCCCGCGTGCGCCCCGCTCGCCCGCAGCCCCGAGACCGCAGGTCAGTCAGTCCGCCCCGCCTGGCCTCGGCCTGTGGCGCCCGCTCCTCAGGCTGCGGCCTCGGCCCGTGTCCGGCCCGCAAGGCTCGGAACCCCGGGCCCGCTCTCCGGCGTCCCCGACGGCCTGGCTGGGGAAGCCCTTGGCAGGCCCCGGAAAGGGCTGGAGCCCGCGAGGGCCGGCACCCCAGCCCGGGCAGGACTCCGGGAGGTCGAAGACCCCAGCCCAGGCAGGACCCCGGGAGGGCCGAGACCCCAAATCAGGCAGGACCCCGGGAGGGCCGAGACCCAGCCCAGGCGGGACCCCGGGAGGGCCGAGACCCCAGCCCAGGCGGGACCCCGGGAGGGCGAGGAACCCAGCCCAGGCAAGACCCAGGCAGGACCCGAGGAGGGCCGAGACCTCAGTCCAGGCAGGACCCCGGCAGGGCCGAGACCTCAGCCCAGGCAAGACCCAGGGAGGGCCGAGACCTCAGCCCAGGCAGGACCCAGGGAGGCCAAGACCCCAGCCCGGGCAAGACCCCAGCCCAGGCAGGACTCCGGGAGGGCGAGGAACCCAGCCCAGGCGGGACCCCGGAAGGGCCAAGACCCCAGCCCTGGCAGGACCCAGGAAGGGCAAGATCCCAGCCCAGGCAGGACCCCGGGAGGGCAAGGAACCCAGTCCAGGCAGGGGACGCAGGAAGGGTAAGACCCTAGCCCAGGCAGGACCCCGGGAGGGCTGGGTCCTCAGACCAGCCAGCACCTGAAAAGAATTGGGCCCTGGGACTGCACGGGACCCCCAGCGTGCCAGGACAGGTCATCCAGGAGGGTCTGACCCAGGGACAGGCCACCGAGAAGAGCTGGGACCCCAAGAGGGGTCACCAAGGAGGGTCGGACCTGGCCACTTGGCAGGGACCAGGGAGGGCTAGGACCCTGGGAAAAATCATGGAGGAGGGTCAGACCTAGGGACCAGGCAGAACCCAAAGAATGCCAGAACCCCAGAATAGGTACCCAAGGAAGGTCCCACCTTAAAGTGGGCCACAGATGAGGGCCAGGACCCCACAACCGTCACTCCGGAGGACCTGACCCTGAAGCAGTCCTGTGAGCACTGCTTGGGCCCTGAGACCACCCCATCTCCCCCAGAGGCTCGGACCCTGAGACCGCTCCATCTCCCCAGGGGGTGGGCTCGGACCCTGAGAGACGGCCCCATCTCCCCCATCTGCTGGGACCCTGAGACCACTCCGTCTCCCCTGAGGGGGCTGGGAGCCTGAGACGGCCCTGTCTCTCCTGGGGGCTGGGACCCTGAGACAACCCTGTCTCCCCCAGGGAGGCTGGGACCCTGAGACGGCCCCATCTTCCCCCTGGAGGCTGGGACCCTGAGACTGGACAGTGAGAGGGACTTGTGACATGGACAGGGTCCTAGATGACCAGGACCTCAGATGGGGTCACTTAGGGTTGGGACACTGGGTGTGGACAGGGGGAGAGGAGAAGGCTAGGCATTCAAGGAGGACCTGATGAGAGCTAGAACTTCCAGACAGGTCCTCAGAGGAGCTAGGACTCCTGAATAAGTCACTGAAGAGCATATAGACCCCAAGACTAGATTGTAAGAAGTACTGGGACCCTGGGGTGGGATCCAGAGGTGTCCTGAATCTGCCTAGCCCACTCAGCTGGATGTACCTGCTGTCAAGGCCCAGGCATCTGGCATCCTGGTACCTGAGGTCCTTTCCATGAGACCCTGGCCCAGCCCCACAGCCCCTGCACACAAGCTCCCTAGGCTGGGACCTGGGGCAGGTATGAGGCAGGGGACTCAGGGTTCCAGGATCTCCCAGCCCACAGGCTCCACGCCTCAGGCTGGCACTGTGCTCTCCCCTCCTCTCAGCCCCTCGTCCAGGGCTGCTGTCCTTCCCTCGCCTTGGCCATGGTCCGTCCAGCACCTTCAACCCTCCTGCCCGTTTCCCACCTCCAAGGTTACATGAGTGCCCCCTTCCTCAGTGTGGAGGCATTTTCAGTGTCCGGGAGACTCAAAGGAGGGCTGGGGTCTGAGCTGGGATGTGGACTCCTGGGCATATTTTGGGGACATTTGGTCCAAGTCAGGAAAGTTGGAGCAGTCAAGACTGTTTCCCACTCCCTCTCCACTCCAGGAAGGGAAGGAATTGAAGCATCCTGGCGAGGGGGGCATGGGGCAGGGGTCTTTATTTCTCTCAAACCTTTGAATCAGCCTTTCATCTAGAACTTGTGGGTGTTTTACTTTGAAAGTGGTAATGAAAGCGTGGGGTGCAGTTTTTGTAGTGAGGTGTTCACAGTGAGTGGTCTGTGCTGTCCTTTGACTAGGGAAGGGTTGTCCAGTGAGATCGTGTCAGGGTGTTTCTCGAGGGTAGTCAGCCCAGGAGCCCGCTCCTAGAGGGTATGGTGTGGCCGCTAGCGTGCAGCGCACATTTCCTGAAAGAGTGAATGATGCATGAACGAATGAAAGGTGGTAGATCCTCAGAGGCATCCACTCGGATCAGGCGTACACAGTTGTCTGGAAGCTGGGCACTAAGATGAGGTGTAACCCTAAAACTGTAGCTCTCTGGACTCCCAAGAGACACTGAATTAGATGGTTCGGGATTTCATCTTTGCCACAACTTCACTTCTTGGTTACTTAGGAGAAAACCACTTTAGGTTTTCAGCTTAACATTTGAGGGTACTGAATGTCAGCCAAATGTGTCCCTGCCTGGTCAGCCTAGACCTAGAAGCTTTTATTTGCCCAATGTAACCGCCTGAGACCTTTTACTCAACACTTCCTTCTGATTTGCTCTTTTGACATATCCTTCACTGTCTTTAAAACTTAATTTGCTTTGTGAAATTGTGGAAGAGGCTTGTGAAGCTGAGTGTTCAGGTTTGTTTCGCTCTGTGCTGTCTGGTTCCCAGGTTTTTAGAGGTGTGGCCGTCCTGAGTGCAGCAGATTACCCCGGACCTGTGCCTTAAACTGACAGTCAGATAGTATCTTACTGTTTCTGTGGGTCAGGGCTCCAGGCGGGTCCTCTGGCTCAGGAGGCTCCCAGCTGGGGCTGTGTCTCCTCGGGATCAGGAGGCTCCCAGCTGGGGCTATGTCTCCTCTGAAGGCTGGACCGGGAGTGTTTGAGTTCAGGCTGTGTCATGTGACTGCGGGCTGGAGACCTCAGTTCCTTTTTCTATAGGGTAGCTCCGAGGGTGCCCACGCCAAGCCAGAGAGGGACAGGAAGGACGTCCCAGACTGTGGAGTGACATTCTATCACTTTTGCCAAATTCTGTTTGCCAGAAGTGAGTCGTTAGGCCCCTACACGGTTGGGAGGGAACTCCAAACGGTGAGCATACCATGGGCAGGTGTGGTCACTGGAACCACCTAAAGCCTGCCCAGCGCAGTGGTGCTGTGAGCCTGGCATCTGCCAGGGCACTGGAGAGACAGCCCGTAAGTGAATCAGCGATGGTGTGTAACTGATGTGTTAAGACGAGGATGTGACCATCCAGCTGTCTCTTTAATTGCTGTGGGTTTCTCCGATGTCACTGTCGTGATTGAGATATTTGTGATGTGTAAAGGAAGATAAATTTCAGATAGAAAAGATTCTTAGGAATTAACTTGCAATTTGGAATATGAGTAGCAAGCCGTAAGACCCCACAAATTAAATGACAACGTGTGTGTCACTGATGTCAGATTCTGACAGCTTCAAGTGCAAGTGTTTTAGTTGTCTCCAGAGTCCCCTCATTTTATTCCTGCCAGTGGTCTTGCTCCAGAAATTATCAACCGACTTCCGTTAAGTTTTCCTAAACCACTTTAAATATATGTTGGAAATGTTTTTACCGGTCACTGTCGGCCTCGTGCTGGTGGTTATTTGTGACTTCATTACAGTGCTGCAGGAGATGTGAGACCCTGACCGTGTTGGACACTTGACCCGTGTGAAGGCTTAGGTCCAGGGTGCAGGCACCACTGCCAGCCAGAGCCTCTGCCCCCAGCCCACACCCTCCGCCCCACAGGGAGCTGGACCCACGCCTCCCCCCCGGTTCTGGGCTATAGCCAGGGCTGTGAAGGGGGCCTGTCCTGGACTCTGGAGACCTCAGCCTGCCCCTCCCACCACGCAGCACTCTCCAGACCTTCAGCGGCTCCGGCAACGTCGAGGAGCGGCAGGGGCCCTTCGCCGTGGGCTAGAATTGTTTACTTGGGTGTTTTCATTTGGGTTATGAAGTGAGTCTTGTTTTGGTGTATACTGTGACTCTTTTTTTTCTTTCTTTTTTTTTTTTTGAGACAGAGTTTTGCCCCTGTTGTCCAGGCTGGAGTGCAGTGGCGTGATCTCGGCTCACTGCAACCTCCACCTCCCAGGTTTAAGAGAGTCTCTTGCCTCAGCCTCCCGAATAGCTGGGATTATAGGCATGCACTACCACACCCAGCTAATTTTGTATTTTTTAGTAAAGACGGGGTTTCTCCATGTTGGTCAGGCTGGTCTTGAACTCCCAACCTCGGGTGATCCACCCGCCTCAGCCTCCCAAAGTGCTGGGATTACAGGCATGAGCCACTGCACCCGGCCACCAGGCATGAGCTGAGATCGCACCACTGCACTCCAGCCTGGACAACAAGAGCAAATGGCAGGATTTGTTATTTTGTTTGCAGCCTTACCATTGAAATTGAAATGTAACTTTTCTACAGAATTAGCCAGGCATGGTGGTGGGCGCCTGTAATCCCACCTACTCGGGAGGCTGAGCCAGGAGAATTGCTTGAACCCAGGAGGTGGAGGTTGCAGTGATCTGAGAGCACTGCTGCCCTCCAGCGTGGGTAACAGAGCAAGACTTTGACTCAAAAAAAAAAATAAAAGAAAATGTAATTTTTCTTTTACCATTGAAATACAGTGAGGTTTAGGGACCATTTCCTGTTATCGATCTATTTTTTTATTCTGATATTTGCTGTTAATATGGCAAAAATATGGCACAATTCACTGTGCTTTAAAAATTGAAATTATTTTTAATTTCCTACATTGATAGCTTATCATTGAATTTTAAAAATGTGAGGCCTTAAGAAAAACAACAAAACTATCTTTCCCAGTCGGCCACATTTCTCCCACAGAACTGAGTTATGCAAAAGCCAGAATGACAAAGAGTAACAGTGAACATTGCCTGGGTGTGTTTTTGTAGAATTATCCCCTAAATTAAGCAAACCTCCCATTGATAGGAACTAATACTCTCTGGAAAATATAGTCCTTCAACCTGTTGTTATGTTGACTTGCTTTTTTTAAAAGATAAACTCTAATTTTTTTGTTGTTGTTGTTTTGTTTTGAGATGGAGTTTTGCTCTCGTTGCCCAGGCTGGAGTGCAATGGCATGATCTCAGCTCATGGCAACCGCTGCCTCCCGAGTTCAAGCAATTCTCCTGCCTCAGCCTCTGGAATAGCTGGGATTGCAGGTGCATGCCATCAAGCTCAGCTAATTTTTTGTATTTTTAGGAGAGATGGGGTTTCACCATGTTGGCCAGGCTGGTCTTGATCTCCTGCCCTCAGGTGATCTGCCCACCTCAGCCTCCAAAGTGTTGAGATGACAGGCTCTAGCCACTGTGCCCGGCCAATAAACTCTAATATTTATGTACATTTAGAGAGTGGAGGTTAATTGAGGTTTGTTGGCGTATTTTTTTTTTTGAAAATTTATTGATACTTCTGGGCTTTGCTACATTAGCAGCAAATTCCAGATGTTTAATAAGCAATAGATGCAAAGAGGACATCTGTCTGCAGGCCTCCCTGAAGCTCCCTCTAATCCATGGGTCCTGTGGGCCTCTGGGGGCCTGTGGGCCTGGTGAGGGCTATGTGGCCTCATGGAGGCTGTGGGCCTCGTGGGTGCTATGTGGCCTTGTGGGGCCTGTGTGGCCTTGTGGGGGCCGTGGGGCCTCATGGGGCTGTGTGGCCTCTGAGGGCTTGGGGGCCTTATGGGGCTGTGTGGGCTCGTGGGGGCTGTGGGCCTGGTGGGTCCTGTGTGGGCTCGTGGGGGCTGTGTGGGCCTCGTGGATCCTGTGTGGCCTCTTGGAGGCTATTGACCTTGTGGCTACGTCTCCTGTCTGGGTCTTGTGAGCTGTTATATCTCCAGGTTCTTGATTAGGGCCTGGCCCATTTTAGGTGGTCAATAAACAGTAACCGAACGCGAATCCTCATGGATGCCATGTGGAGCTGTTCTGAGCAGCGTGCGTATTAACGTGTTTGACTCCTGCTGCCACCCAGGAATCAGACCAGCATGAGCCTGGCACGGCAGAGGGTGCACAGGGCCAGCGTGGGTGGAATGTGAGGCCGCTAGGGCTCGCCTTTCAACTTCCTCAATTTTAAGTGACTTTGATTTCCTTTTTTACCCACATTTTTATTAAGAAAAAGAATCACAATAGAGAATAACGTAGAGAATTATACAGTGAGCACCTGCTGTGGTCCAAACATCTGTGTCCCCCAGAATCCATGGGGGGACCCTAATCCAAAGGTGGTAATGTCGGGCGTGGGGCCCTCGGGAGGCTCTGCCTGAATGACTAGGGCTAGCCCCTTTCTATCACTGAGGACATGAGGGAAGGCACTGCCTGTGAGGACTCGGACCCCACCAGCCCCCAAATCTGCCAGCGTCTTGATTTTGGACTCCCAGCCTGCAGAACTGAGAAACGGGCTTCAGTCGCAGCGACCTGAACAGACCAGGACGGCACCCTCTGCCGCCTAGTCCCACTCGTGCTTCCTCTCGTCCTCTGAATACGTCCTCAACTCACCTGTAAGTGGCTCCTGACAGGATGCGCCTTGCTGGGAAGGTTAGAGTCCCACCTGAGAGCAAGAACAAGGGGGGGACCCCACACTGCTGTGCCCCACTGTGACCCTTAGACAGTGGCACGTACTCTATGGTGGCAGCTGACCCCCAGGCCGCTCTGCATCTCCCCACCTGTCTTGAGAATGTCTCCACCTTTTCCTCAGCCAGAATCAGCTGGGGCCTGGCCTTGTCCTGGAGGTCCTGGCCCTTCTGACCGTGCCAGGCGAGATCTCCTGGTGCTGGAGGTCTTGTCTCTCTGTCCATGGACCCAGCTTGTGTCCTTCCCACCCCGCTGGCTTCTGCCAGTCTAGCAGAGGCTTGGCCCTGACGCTTCTCTCTCTGCAGGGACTCTTGTCATTAGCTCAGGCACACCTGGCACTCCCAATTCTGAGTTAGCTTATTTGGGACCTTAATTCCAGCTTCAAAAGTCCCTTTAGAGCAGTCTTTGGGTCAGGATATGAATAACTGGAGGATGTCTGTGTACACCAGAGTTCCAGATTCTCAGCACCGTTTCCAAATTCTGCCCACCGCAGTCTGGCCTCTGGTGACTCCAAATTTATATCCCTCACAAATGCACACTGCACTCACCCCTTCCCTTCTAAGGTTCCCAGGATCTTCTCAAGGGTGGCATCAGCTCAGAGTCCCGAGGCCACCCCCAGGTGATGTGATCAGCATGGGTACAGCACCAGGGTGGACCTGGGGGCCGAGATGGCTGCTTGCCAGTTCAGGCCCAGCTGCTCTGTTCAAACAGGGACGTGGAGCGAGCCAGGAGTCCCTGGGCCACAGCAGTTCCATGCTGGAGGGGTGAGGAGGCAGAATCAGCTGGCTCCTGATGAGGTTTCAGACTGGAGGCGCTGCTGGCCTTGGCCCCACCCTTGGAGCTGCCTCACATTTGCTGGGGTGAGCATTGGCAATTGGGTAGCTCCTTCAGCTGCTCCCAGCCCTACAGTGAGGGGGTTCCACAGCCTCTGGGCCTGTTTTTACTTTCTCCTGCTTCTGTGCAGATTGAGCAAGAGAATTGGGCTTCCATGCTGGGACCCTGTAGACACTGTGAGTGTGAGAATCAGGTGTGGGTGCTGGGACCCTGTAGACTGCAAGTGTGAGAATCGGGTGCTGGGACCCTGTAGACACTGTGAGTGTGAGAATCGGGTGTGGGTGCTGGGACCCTGTAGGCACTGAGAGTGTGAGAATCGGGTGTGGGTGCTAGGACCCTGTAGACACTGTGAGTGTGAGAATCGGGTGTGGGTGCTGGGACCCTGTAGGCACTGTGAGTGTGAGAATCGGGTGTGGGTGCTGGGACCCTGTAGGCACTGTGAGTGTGAGAATTGGATGGTGGCGCTGGGACCCTGTAGACACTGTGAGTGTGAGAATTGGATGGTGGTGCTGGGACCCTGTAGACACTGAGTGTGAGAATCGGGTGCTGGGACCCTGTAGACACTGTGAGTGTGAGAATCAGGTGTGGGTGCTGGGACCCTGTAGACTGCAAGTGTGAGAATTGGATGTGGGTGCTGGGACCCTGTAGGCACTGTGAGTGTGAGAATTGGATGGTGGCGCTGGGACCCTGTAGGCACTGTGAGTGTGAGAATCGGGTGTGGGTGCTGGGACCCTGTAGGCACTGTGAGTGT
>CAUYLG010006909.1:0-48456 GCA_963573385.1 Cacajao melanocephalus | reverse complement strand
ACAGCATCTTGGACCTTTCCTGGTTGTACTAGAACCACCTAGATCGTAAAGATGTAGAGTTCAAAGTAGGTGTTGGTCCTCTCAGACGGCTGTCCATGCTCTGGGACCCCGTAAGGCCCACTGAACACACCTCTTACAGCTGCAAGTTTCCCGAAGCAGAGGGAATTGATTTACAAACACCCCAGAGTGTGCAGCTGGCAGGGGCCCCTGGCAGCCTCTGCACCGAAGTCCTTTGAGAGGCTCCAGGCCCCTGTGCACCCCACACCAGCCCTCACCCAACAGGAGCGTGGGGGCGGGGGCTGCTGCTCATGCCCTCACTGCCCCAGAGGTCCAGGGAGCAGGACTGCAGGGACTCAGCCCTGAGCCTGAGCACTGGGAGGAGCCACCGGGGCCTGTGGGCCTCAGTGGGGCTTTCTGGACTCTTCTCTTCCCCTTTCCCCTCCTGCTTCCTTCTTCCCCACTGGCCTCTAGTCCAATGTCTGTCTATGCCTCCCCCTCCCTTCATGCATGCTTTCACTCCCTCCCACACCTTCATCATACAGTATCTGTCTTTTGTGTTCTTTTCAGCTCTCACTCCTAGCTAACCTAGGCCAGAATGATTCTTTTCTGCATCTTGAAAGTTCATTATTGTTTCATTTCTTTTCTACTCTGCTACACTTTCTTTTTATTTTTATTTGTTATGTTTTGAGACGGAGTTTTGTTCAGTGGGCCCAGGCTGAAGTGCAGTGGTGCAATCTCGGCTCACTGCAACCTCCGTCTCCCAGGTTCAAGTGATTCTCCTGCCTCAGCCTCCCTAATAGCTGGGATTACAAGCACCCACCACTATGGCTGGCTATTTTGTGTGTGTGTGTGTGTGTGTGTGTGTGTGTGTGTGTTTTAGTGGAGATGGGGTTTCACCATGTTGGCCAGGCTGGTCGTGAACTCCTGACCTCAGGTGATCCACCCGCCTTGGCCTCCAAAAGTGCTGGGATTATAGGCATAAGCCACAATGCCCAGACTAAAGCCTTTTTCTTTTCATTCACTCATTTATTCATTTTTTTAAAAAATGCAACCCTCGGCTGGAGTTGGTGACTCACACCTGTAATTCTAGCACTTTGGGAGGCCAAGGTGGGCGGATCACCTAAAGTGTGGCGTTTGACACCAGCCTGACCAACATGGAGAAACCCCATCTCTACTTAAAAAAAAAAAAAAAAAAAAAAATTAGCCGGGCGTGGTGGCCCATGCCTGTAATCCCAGCTACTCAGGAGGCTGAGGCAGGAGAAACAATTGAACCCAGGAGGTGGAGGTTTCAGTGAGCCAAGATGGTGTCATTGCACTCCAGCCTGGGCAACAAGAGCAAAACTCTGTCTCAAAAAAAAAAAAAAAAGCAACTCTTAAGCTCTGACCAAACACATCCAGGCATGAGGCACCCAGGCCAGGCCTGAGTGGGATCCCCAAGAGTGGCTCCATTTGGAGCCTAAGGCAATCAGCCACCTGTCTCCCTGGCCACAGCCTCTGGAAAAGCCTTACCTAGCATCTGCATCTCCTCCCCAGGAAGCTGTCTTGTGCTCACAGAATTCAGAACAACCCTAAAATGGCCTCAGAGTTCTGTTTCCAGGAAGAAAAAAAAAAAACTGAAATAAAAAAATGATGGCTCCCTGAAGAGCCCACCATTGTGAGCCCCAGAATTAACAATGACATTAAATCAAATCTCATGCATTATGCAGAGAGGTTTACAGCAAAATGCACTTCTGTGAAATATATGTTTCAAATTTCCTGACTCTAAGAGGTGGCCCCAAGATGTTCTCCTGTGGCTGCTTTGATAACAGTTTCCTTCTACAAATGGTAATGTGGAATCCTAGCTTAGCACTGCGTGGCCTCGTCACCCTTCCCTTGTATCAAAGCACAATTTCCCGATCATTTCCACAGCAAAAGAAAGTGATTACAGAGATAATGTGTTGGAAGCACATCAGCGCATTTCAGCTTAAAACAATGAAATGCGATGCTGAAATGAGGACTCCGGGGTGTCTCTATTGACAGGACGCACAGAATAAATTGTCCAAACATTCACTTTTGCAGTAACGACAGAGATTTTAAGTGACTCCAGAGATTAGGCAGGCTGCCCAGAAGTTGCAAGTGACACCACAATGAATTACTGAATTCTGTCAAGGCAGAAAAGTCTGTAAACCAAGGAGTCAGTCTACCCTGAAGAAAGCCGGTCTGCTGTCATTGGAGGGTGAAAGACTGGGTACCCCACTTCTGGTAAAATTCACAGCTGTGTGACCATTAGCAAGTCCTGTAGCCCAGCAAGGGGAGCGCAAAGTGACAAGGCTCAGCTTGGATTTCTGTCCTATGTGTTGAGCGTATGACCTATGTAAGTTCTCTAGGCTTTTTCTCTTTTGTGTCATGGGGAAGGTCAGCATCCACCCTGTGGATGTTGGAATTGTCAGCAATTCCCTGTGTGCCTCCAAGCACCTGCTTTGTGCCAGACAGTATGAGTTTTGTAATTACAGAGTGAAGTATGGTACACTTCCTGCCCTCAAAGGGCTAGCTCAATAGCTGGGGAGAATATAAGAAAGTAAATGCCTAAAGTACAATTTTATATATATATACAATTATGTGTGTGTGTGTGTGTATATATATATATATATATACACACGCAATACTATATATATATATATATATATAAAGTAAATACACAGTTAAGTGTTTATAAGAACTAACGCAATATGTGCAAGGCATAGGGAAGTGCAGGGTGGGAGAGAGAAGAGACAAGAGAGTCGTGAACACCTCCTGTTTTTGGCTTGAGATATGTGGGCAAGTAAGGGTGATCAGACCTGGAATGGCAGGGCTGTGAGAGAAACAGCAGATTCTGCTGATTTTTTTTTTTTTTTTTTTTTTTTTGAGATGGAGTCTCACTCTGTCAACCAGGCTGGAGTGCAATGGCACGATCTCGGCTCACTGCAACCCTCCTGAGTTCAAGCAATTCTCCTGCCTCAGCCTCCCGATTAGCTGGAATTACAGGCACACACCACTATGCCTGGGTAATTTTCATAGTTTTAGTAGAGACAGGGTTTCATCACGTTGGCCAGGCTGGTCTCAAACTCCTAACCTCAAGTGATCTGCCCATCTCGGCCTCCCAAAGTGCTGGGATTACAGGCATGAGCCACTGTGCCCAGCCTCTCTGCTGTTGATTTGATATCAAAAAGCTTTACTTTTTTGTTCGAAGAACAATAACTTACTGCTTACAGGGAAAAAATGACAGAATAGGTATACAAGCTGCCGTGCCTGTAGTCCCAGCTCCTTGGGAGGCTGAAGCAGGAGGACTGCTTGAGTCCAGGAGGTGGATGCTGCAGTGAGCCGAGGGTCATAATTATGCCACTGAACTCCAGCCTGGGTGACAGTGTCTTAAAAACAACACACACACACACACACACACACACACACCAAGAAAATAAAAATCACTTGAAATGTGATAGATCTATGAAATGGGCACTCTCTTATACTGCCGGTCACAATGCAAATGGTACAGTCACTTTGGAAAGTCATTTAGCAAGCTGGTGAAGTTCAAGCATTGTAAGTCTAGATAACAGCCAAGAAAGTAGGTATAATAATATCACTGCAGCATTGCTGTCAGAGAAAATAATTAGATGCAGCCTAAACATCCATCAGTAGAAAAAATGACAAATCAATTGGAGGATATATTCATAAGATTGAAAAGTGTCCTGCAGTTAAACTGAACAAAATAGAAGCATATATATCAATATAGATACATCTCAAAATATTATATTAGGAAGGAAAAAAAGCTACAGAACAATAAATATAACATGGCACCACATGTGTAAAAATATTAAGCTACCAAGACAATCATATATGTTGTTCATGGATTGAATAATATTATACACATTAATATATATATATATTATATACACACACTACACACACACAAACACAAGAATAATTTTTTTTCTTTTTTTTTTTTTTTTGAGACAGAGTCTTGCTCTGTCACCATGCTGGATGGCACAATCTCAGCTCGCTGCAACCTCCGACTCCCTGGTTCAAGTGATTCTCCTGCCTCAGCCTCCCAAGTAGCTGGGATTAGAGGCACACACCACCATGTCCAGCTAATTTTTTTGTGTTTTTAGCAGAGACGGGGTTTCACCATGTTGGTGAGGATGGTCCTGATCTCCTGACCTCGTGATCTGCCTGCTTTGGTCCCCCCAAAGTGCTGGGATTACAGGCATGAGCCACCACCCCCAGCCACAAGAAGAGTTTTTAAAAAGTGGATGGGAAGGAGATATACCAAACTCTTCATAGAAGAAAGGAATAAGAGGGTCTTTACCTACAACTATAAATTTAAAAATTAATATTAGGGCTCACAATATGTTAACCTTAAGTAAAATGAAAAGTAAGGATGTGTATTTTGATGCCTGGAACAACTACCAAAAATGGTGTAAAAAGATATAGCTGGCCGAGTGCGGTGGCTCACGCTTGTAAGGCTAACACTTTGGGAGGCCAAGATGGGTCAGGAGTTCGAGACCAGCCTGGCCAACATGGTGAAACCCCGTCTCTACAAAAATACAAAAATTAGCTGGGCATGATGGTGGATGCCTGTAATTCCAGCTACTTGGGAGGCTGAGGCATGAGAATTGCTTGAACCCAGGAGGCGGAGGCTGCAGTGAGCTACAATTACCAGTGTACTCCAGCCTGGGCTACAGGGAGAGACTCCATCTCAAAAAAATAAAATAAAATATATATATATATACATATACATATATATATATATATATATATAGCTAACAAAAAAATTAAAAGGGAATTATTTTAAAAAAATTAAGCCAGAAAAAGGCTAGATAAGATAAACAGTGGAACAAGAAACCAACTGGGACAAACAGGAAACAAATATAAAGTGAGCAGCTACATCAATAATTACCTCTAATATTATCCCACAAATTCAGATAAACTCTAAAATTAAGGGGCTAGTGTCAACATGGATATAAAAGCAAGAACTAACTACACTCACGTTAAATACAAAGACAGGTTGAAGCTACATTAATACGAAAAGATACACATGCACACAGTAGGCGTCAGGAGTGTGGGGTGTCTATATTAACCTTAGATAAAATTCAAGGCAAAAAGTATTGTCATTCAGAAAGGAGCTTCTGAGAGTGATAAAATGGTCAATTTATTCAGAAGATGTAACTATCAAATGTAAATGAACCTAGTAGTAGAACTTCAAATACAGGAAGAAAGAAAACACAACAGAATTTAAAAGACAGACATTTCATAATCATAGTTGGAGACTTTAGCACCTCTCTCTCATCAACTGAAAGATCAGCTGGACAGAAAGTGAAGTCACAGATAATCTGAACGACTATCAACCATCTTAACCCGACTGACATTTATATAATGTTACAGCCAACAACAGAAGAATGCATATTATTTTCGAAGTGCACATGATGCAACCATGAATACTGATCAAATTCTGGAACATAAAACAAGTCTCAATACATTTAAAGGAAATGAAATCATGTGAAGCCCATCATGAAATAAAATTGAAAATAAAAATCAATGACATCTAGGTTTCCTTTTTTCTTTAAAAAAAGAAAAGAAAAAGAAACCATACTTCTAAATAATTCACATGTCCAAGAAGATATCATAATGGATGCAAGAAAATAATTTGAATTCAAATCCAAATTAATTTGAATATATGTTAATACAGTATGCCAGCATTTGTGGAACAGTTTAAACAGTACCTGGAAGGAAATGTAAATACTTATACTAGGAAAAAGAAAAAAAAAATCTAAAATCAATAACTAGTGATTAGTAATTTTTAAGAAAAAAAATTTATGTATCAAAGTAAGCCCACATACGTAGAAGGAAATAATAAAAAACAGAAATCAACGACAATAAAACAGACAACAGAGAAAATTAACAAAGCCAAAAATTAGTCCTTTGAAAAGATAAATAGAATTCATGAACACATAGCTAGATAGATCAAAAGAAATCACAAATTAAGAATAAAAATTATCACTTTAGAGTCTACAGATAGTAAAATAATAAGAAAATATTATGAACAGCAAGACGACAAACTCCTTAATAATTCAACTTAGCTGAAACTGAATATCTGAATAGTCCTGTATATTAAATACGTTGAATATTTTAAATGAAAAAACCTTCTCACATGTAAAACTCTTGGCACAAATTGCTTCACTGGTAGAAAATAGAACCTTTCCAACTTATTTAATATCACAATCTGACAATGATATTGCAAAGAAAAGTCTATAGTTTAATATCCCTCATAAACATAAATATGAAAATACTTAAATATTAGCAAATCAAATAAAGCACAATGAAAAAGGATACTGTACAGTGACCAAGTAAAGTTTATTTCAAGAATTCAAGTTTGGTTTAACATTTGAAATGCAATATAAATCATCATATTTCCAGAATACAGGAGATACCCATATTGTTTTAAAAATGGATATAAGGGTTTGACAAAATTTTAAAACCATTTGTGACTTTTAAAAAATCAAAGCAAACTAAGAAGGTACTTTCTATCTACTAATTAACATACTTAATGGTCAAATTATTGAAACATTCTCCTTATAAAATCAGAAACAAGACAAGAGTGTCCTGTCTCACCTCTTCCATTCCACATTGTATTGGAGATCCTGACTATTGCAATATGGCCAGAAAACTAACACGCATGAAGATGAGCTAGAGGGAAATAAAACTGACTCTACTTGCAGAGGACATACTTGTTTAGATGGAAAGCGTGATGGGGTTTACGAAACAACTACTAGAACTAATGAGAGGATGTAGCAAGATTTCAGGTTATAAGGTGTATCAGTCAAGGTTCACTCAGGAAACAGAAACCACACAGTAATTTGAAAAGGGAAAGTTGAGTGTCAACAATCAGTAACGATAACAGGGCAAAATAACTATTAGGGTAGAAACTGATCTCTAAAGAGTACCCTCGGGCTACATGAGAGTATCCTGGGGAGGAAGGATTTGGAAAGGGAAGCCCCTCCCCAAGGCTGAGATTCAGACCTCTTTGGAGAAGGAGCAGCTGGAAGCCTTCTGGGTGCTGAGGTTTGCTGAGTTGGCTGAGCTGGGCTGGTCCACAGTCACTGGAAAGTAGAAAACACCCCTGTGTGTTGCAGGTACCAACGCTGGTGGGTGAGCACCCAGAGGCTTTCAATAATTAATAAGGTTTGAAAACACCAATAAGCTGGTGCCCGGGTGGTTAAGGCTCACAAGAGCCTTTCCTTAGTGCTGGATGCTTCTTTCGTGAGGGTACTGGTACAATTCCTGGAGAGGCCTCTTTCTGGCATGGCTTGGGTCACATGGCATGCTCATTAACAAATCAACTTGGCTGGGAGATGTGGTACTCGTATTGTACCATCATGGGCCATGTGCCAGCCCCTAGAGTTTACGGGGAAGCACTTGGTGTGATGGTTAATTTCATCTCTCAGCACACTTGGTTAAGGGCTGGTAGAGCGTGATCTCTGGGTGTGTCTGTGAGGGTATCGCTGGAAGAGATCAGCATTTGAGTGGGTAGACTGCATTACGAGCTGTCCTCACTACGGTGGGTGGACATCATCTAATCCATTGAGGGCCCCAGTAGAGCAAAAAAGTGACTACTGGGATCAGGTGGGTGCAGATTTGAATCCCAACTTGGCTGCCTTGCCTCGCCTTACTGTCTCCTCTCTGAAATGGGAGCAGAGCACAGCTTCCCCAGGAATCCCTGACCACCAGGAGTGAAGACGTGCTCAGCCCACTGCTGTGGTCTAAATGCACCCCTCGAAAATTCACGATGAAACTGAATCCCCGTGTGCCACAGTGTCAAGTGGCGGGTCCTCTAGGAGGTGATTGTGTCAGGAGGGCTCCTCCATGCATGGGAGTGCCTTATAAAGGGCTTCTTGGAGCTTGTTTCTTTCATCCTTCTTCCATGAGGACACAGCCACAGCCCCTATCTGTGAGGATTGGACCCTCGCCAGACATGGAATCTGCTGGTATGTTGGTCTTGGACTTCCCAGCCTCCAGAACTGTGAGAGATACTTTCTGTTGTATATCAATTACCCAGTCTAAGGTGTTTTGTTATAGCAGCCTGAATGGCCTAAGACACCCTGTGTGTGGTTAGCATGAGCTTGGTAAACAGTACCTGCAGGGAAATCTAAATGCTTATATTGGGGTGGGGGGAGGAAGAAAATTCTAAAATTGACAACCAGTGACTAGTCATTTGTTTTTGTTTGTTTTTTTGAGATGGAGTCCCACTCTGTTGCCAGGCTGGAGTGCAGTGGCACAATCTTGGCTCACTGAAACCTCCACCTCCCAGGTTCAAGAGATTCTCTTCCCTCAGCCTCCCAGGTAGCTAGGACTACAGGTGCGCGCCACCACGCCCAGCTAATTTTTGTATTTCTTTAGCACAGGCAGGGTTTCATCATGTTGGCCAGGATGGTCTCGATCTCTTGACCTCATGATCAGCCCACCTTGGCCTCCCAAAGTTCTAGTATTACAGGCGAGAGCCACCATGCCCGGTCGTGACTAGTCATTTTTAAGAAAAAAATTTTATGTATCCAAAGAAACCCCCATAAGTAGAAGGAAGGAAATAATAAAGACCAGAAATCAACAATTAAACAGAGAAAATTAACGAGGGCTATCCATTCCTTCCTGTCTCAGCAGTCACCTAGATGCTGTCTCCATCCTTGGCCCCTGACTGGTGAGGTGGCTGGGTCAGGAGCCACGTGTGTGGAGCTGGTAGGTGCTGTCCAGCTGTTCTTATATGCATGGTGAGGTGGTCGGTATCCAGAGGGCAGAGTGGCCAAGAGCACAGGCACAGAGCCACAGCCTGGTTAGATCCACCTACTGCTGGGGTGACTGTGGCGTGTTACTAAAGGTCTCTGTGCTTCAGTCTGCATGAGAAACTGTGATGCTCCACAGCAGGTCCCGGAAGGAGCCAGGTGGGCAGGCATAGACAGGTCATCAAGGGACCCAGGCTGTGGTCTCTCCACCCCTGCAGGCTGTGCAGGGCAGAGGAGGCAAACAGGGCAGCTCCAGATGGCTCCGGAGAGCAGAAGCCACAGAGAAGCAGGTTTCAGGTAACCCAAGGAAAGCTGTCTATGATGGGTTTGTCTTAGTCAGTTCCTGCTGCTATAACAAAATACCACAGACTGAGGCCGGGTGCAGTGGCTCACGCCTGTAATCCCAGTACTTTGGGAAGCCAAGGCGGGCAGATCTCCTGAGGTCGGGAGTTTGAGACCAGCTTGACCAACATGGCGAAACCCCGTCTCTACAGGCGGGGCAATCAGCCAGGCACAGTGGTGGGCGCCTGTCATCCCAGCACCTCAGGAGGCTGAGGCAGGAGAATCACTTGAACTCGGGAGGCAGAGGTTGCAGTGAGCCACGATTGCGCCACTGCACTCCAGCCTCGCAACAGAGTGAGACTTTGTCTCAAAACAAACAAACAAAACAAAACAGACTGGACAATTTACACAGGTTAGAAACTGATTTTCTCACAGTTCTGGAGGCTGGGAAGCCCAGACGAAGGCACCGCAGGTCGGCTGTCCGGTGAGGGCTGCTCCCTGCTGCCAATGGCTCCTCTGGAGGGAGAAGCGCTGAGTCCTCCTCACACAGCCGGAGGCGGAAGGGCAGAAGGGATGAAATACCTCGCTCAAGCGCCTCTTATAAGGGCCCGCAATCCCATTCATGAAGAAGAAACCCTCATGATCTAATCACTTTTTTGTTTTTTGAGGCAGTGTTTCGCTCTTGTTGCCCAGGCTGGAGTGCAATGGCATGACCTTGGCTCACTGCAGCCTCTGCCTCCTAGGTTCAAGCGATTCTCCTGCCTCAGCCTCCCAAGTAGCTGGGATTCCAGGCACTCTCCACCAAGCCCAGCTATGCCTAATCACCTCTTAATGGTCCCACCTCCTAATACTACCAGATGGGCAACACCTGAATTTTAGAGGGGACACATTCAAACCGTAGCAGAGTTAAATTGTTTGCCCCAGGGTTGCAGTCCTAACCCCTAATACCAAGACCCTTATGCGGTAATCCCCACTGATCTACAGTTTCAGTTACTCATGGTCAACTACAGTCCCAAAATATTAAATGGAAAATTCCAGAAATAATTCATAAGCACTGTCCCGCCCTGGATAGGGAGCGTCCCTCTGTCCAGCTCCCTGCTCATGAGTCACTTGGCCACCGTCTTGTTGATAACTCAACCGTCGCAGCATTCCTGTGTTTGTGTTCAAGCAACCCTCATCTGCTACTTAACAATGACCCCCGAGCAGCAAAGCAGGGATGCTGGCAGTTCCGATCTGCCAAAGAGAAGATTCCTTACATGCTGATGGCCTGCCCTGGACTGCCAGCCCACCCTGAGCTGGCGACCCTGCTCTCCAGGGGCTGTGTCAGATGGAGCTGGGAGTGGCGGTCCTGGTGTGACCACTTTCTTAAACTTAGGGTTGTCCCAGGGCAGGGTCCCCTGGGTGCTGCGGGATGGGGTGTATTGAGCTATAGTTGGCAGATGTCTGCACATCACGGGAGCCCCCTTCTAACGGCAGCGCTGTCCCTGGGAGGGAAGGAGAGAGCTGCTGTTGTGCGGTAGAAGGGCAGGGCAGTGAGGGGTGCTTTGGAGGGAATTCCCAGCATGATCTGGGAGCTGGAGGTCACAGGAGCTGCCCCTGAGTCCTGCCCCTCATTGGGAGTGAGGCTGTGGTGGAACCGCGTGGGACTGGAGGACAAGGACCGAATGGAGTCCGGGCACATCCACTCAGCACCTGCAGAACCTGAGGCAATTCCATCGCTTTCCTGGCCTCTACTTTCTCAGCTGCCCAACCAGCCACACCTGGCAGTTGGGGTGGCCTAAGGGACTCCCCAGGGGAGGGCCCTGAACCAGGATAGCACAGCTCTCAGGCCTGGCAGCTCTGTCTCTCCAAAATCTATGCTGGGTGCCAACTGTTTGCCAGGTACTTTTAGATGCTGGGGTTCAGAAAGAAAACCAACCAAATTCCTTGTCTTCCTGAGCAGGCAGATAAAAACCTGCAAAGATGCACACAGCAGGCTGTGGAGGTCCAAGGAACCAAACAGCAGGCAGAAGGACAGGCAATGCCAGGGTCCTGGTGAGGGGACTGGGAAGCCTGCATTGAGAGGGGATGGTGCTCAGGGTCAGGTCTTCAGGCAGCTGGCCAGGGAGATGGCTGGAGGCAGAGGGCACAGCACGTGCCAAGGCCCTGTGGTAGGAGCAAGCCAGGAGGCGGGAAAGGAAGAGAGGAGCAGGGCATGAACTGGAGGGCAGGGCAAGCGGGGCCTGCGGGCCTGGAAGCACAAGTAGGGTGAGTAGGTGAGGCCTTGAGCTTTTGCTGAGCGAGATGCAGGGTGATAGCAGGGTGGTTTTTGTTTTTTGTTTTTTTTTGAGAGGGAGTCTTGCTCTGTTAACCAGGTTCGAGTGTAGTAGCATGATCTCAGCTCACTGCAACCTCCACCTCCCAGGTTCAAGCGATTCCCCCGCCTCAGCCTCCTGAGTAGCTGGGTCTACAGGTGTGTACCATCACGCCCGGCTAATTTTTGTATTTTTTTTTTTTTTGGTAGAGGTGGGGTTTCACCATGCTGGCCAGGCTGATCTCGAACTCCTGACCTCAGGTGATCCACCTGCTTCGGCCTCCCCAGGTGCTGGGATTGCAGGCGTGAGCCACCGTGCCTGGCCAGATGGGAGGGTTTTCACACCAGTTGCTGGGTTGAGAAGAGACTGCAGGAGGGTGCAGGGGGAGACAGCAGGTGAGCGGCGGCTGCAGGAATCCAGGGGAGATCACAGAGCTGCAACCAAGGTGGTGATGTTGTGGCCAGTGAGACTTGTCCCATCCTGCTTATGTCCTCAGGGCAGAGCTGATGGATTTGCCAAGGACCAGGTGTGGAGGGTGGTAGAGAGGAGCCAAGGGTGACTCCCAGGGTGCCAGCCCCAGCAGCCTGAAGCTCCTCTGAGATGGGGAGGTGGAAGGGACTGGCCTGGCGGAGACTGTGCGGAGCATGAGACACCCACAGCCATGCAGTGGGCATTGGGGTAGAGAGAAGCCAGGGGCAGGTGAGACCAGCCGCAGAGGTCAGAGCGCAGACCTGGGCCTGGGACTTCAGTGATCAGGCAGAAGGGAAGCAAGTCTGGAGCAGAGACCAGGGAGCAGCCAGACCGGCGGGAGTGAGGTCCCGGGACCCTCCTTTGGCAGGGGTGTGGCCAATGTGTCCCATGGTTCTGAGGTCCGGGTGATGACCAGGACCGTCCCCGGGATCTGGCCATGGAGGGTCACTACTGACCTGGCGCTCCAGAGGAGCAAAGGGGTGGGGAGCCAGATTGGAAAGGATCTGAGAGGACGGCAGTGAGCCATGGATGCTGAGTGTGGTCTTTCCAGTGGCCCCCAGAAGGGCTCAAGCAGAGCTGACTTGAAACCTGCTCCCTTCTCTGCAAACTATGCTCCCCAGAGCTAGCCATGAAGCAGGATCATGTGGCAGCCCTGCATGCCCCCCACCTCTCTGTCCCCTGGGGCACCAAACCTCACTTTGGCATTAGACCCCAGCCTCTGGCCACAGCTGACTGCCCAAGGGTTAGCTGTGACCCACTTGGCCAATCAGAGCCCCACGTGCAATGCCAGGAGCTAGGACGCAGCGGGGCAGATTCCCGGGTCTCTGGTCCCCAACCTCCCGTAAGGCAAGGCGAGAGCTCAGCGTGGCTGCAGGAGCACATGTGCCCGCTGCCAGGGCAGAGAGACGGTGGTGATGTTGCCAGGCCAAGAGGCAGGAACACTTGAGGGAGCAGAGGACGCCATCTTGGGCTCTGCACAGAGATGGGCCTGCTGCGTTTTCGAGACTTTGCATCCTCAATCCTGGCCCTAAAGGGTCACCTGCTGCCTCTGAGGGCTGGGAATGGGGGTGAGCGAGTGGAGGGCACTGAGCTCTCTCCTGCTTCTCTCCCTCCATCCCTCCCTCCTTGGGGTGGGGCAGGACCCTGATTTCCAGCTTCTCCAACACCCACCTGGCTGCCCCGGGCACTCCCAGGGGCCTCTCCACAAGGCAAGGACACCAAAACCACAGGGCTTTGAAATCATCGACCGACTTTAATGCATCGTAAAGAAGGAAAAACTACATTGGCATATTTAAGACAAACACTTTTTCTCTATCCTCACTACCCACTGGACGGTCCTCCTTGGTCCAAAAAAAACCTAACAATCTCAAGACACGTTGGCAGCTACCCCTCCCGGGTCCAACCTTTCATATCCTCCCATTACACTGTTAAAACATTTAACTCAATCCATCCGAGAAGAAAACCAAACCAAACAGAAAAGGAAGCTGAAGACATGGACATCGCAAGCCACGCGGTAATGCATACTTGGCACAGCGTAGCCAACATAGAAGACGTGTGCCTCACACGGTTCACTTTGTTCATCCATAAAAGAATATAAAAATCTTGTTCACCCAGTGTGACGTGTATTAAAATAGATCTGTATCATACAGCACAGTTTCTCCCGGAGTCGTGAGAATGACAGGAGGGTCCATGGCGGCTGTGGGGTGTGCTGGCCTCCTTGCTCTGCACCTCTGCGTGTGTGCATGCCTGTCTGTGGTCATGGCCGCGTGCAACGCACACACGTGTGTTCAGTGCAATTCGGCACCATAGATATGGTGGGTGGGAGCCCATGGCTCCTGGATGCATATCCTGTTGTGCTAAGTCCCTCAGGACCGGGACGTGGCATCGGGCGAGGGTGACAAGCTGGCACTGCCCACCCTAGATGCAGAAGCCCTTGACGGCAGGAGTAGGGGACTCTGGTCCCCAAAGGCCAGAACCTCCCCAGGCCAGAACCTCCCCAGGCCACCGCCCTTTCTTTCCTCCCTGCCCTCCACTCAGTTCTTAAAAAACCCGCTGGATCTTCCAGTTTGGCCAGGCTGCCTGAGGGGAGGTGTTTCCATTCGTACCTTGAAGCAGAGACTACTAGAAGTGAGCCCAAGTCCCCTCCCCACCGTTCACATTAAATATCTCACAATAAAAATACCATACAAAAGTGTGAAGTTATTTTTTGGCATAGTGTCTGTACTGGCAAGAAAGGAGGAGTGGAACACTTATCGGCTCTTCCAAAGGAGGCAAGAAAAGGCTTCAGTTGTAAGTTGAATGATTCAACCCCAAAGAGAAATCCTGCCCAATGCCCCCGCTCCGCATGGCTGCAGCTCCACCCTGCCCAGAAACTCCATGAGAAAAACGGATCAATAGCAAACGGAGTCCGAGAGATTGGCAAAAGAAAGAAGCCAGCCTTGAGGGCCCCAAAGATGGAGCAGGAAGGGCAGAGGCCCTGGCAGGGACCACTGCAGCGTCCTGGCACCCAGACACGCGTGCCTCAGACAATGTCTTTCAAGTGAAACAGCTGCAATTCGTAACTCTAATAATACTGACAGAAAGGGGCCCCCGCGGTTCTGCAAAGGCGAGGGGGTGCCCTAGGCCCACCGGCCCCAGGTGGGCCTCCTAGGATCGTGGGGCATCAGGGAACTACCTAGACCCGCTACCCGCTTCTCATCCCAACTACCTCTACCACTCAGCTATGTCCGTTCGTTCTCAGCTCCCCTCCCACAGGACACCAAGAGGAGGTGCCCTCAGCGGGTACCACGTGCTGGGCGGTGTGCTTGTCCCCTCCACAGCCTCAGCCTGCCCCTGCGACAGCCCAGAGGGAGGCCGTGGAGAGCAGGGCCTAGAAGCTGGAGGCCCAGGTGGCCCCGAGGTGGCCAGGGGTGGGGCTGACTGCCCCAGCCTGTCATACCGCCACCTGGCCCCTAGGTGCCCCCTGTAAATGTGGAGGGCACAGGGCCGCATCCCTACCTGGTCCTGGCTCTGGGCCTCTGGCCCAGCTCTTTCCACCTCCTCTCCTTTGTCTGGTTAATTTTTGTCTGAAATTCATAGTGTTTATGAATTAAGGCCGACAGAACCCCCAGGCTGTGTGAGCAGGGTCCCAATAACTTTCCGTGGGTGTGAAGACGGGTCCCTCAGGGTCAGTTGTGGCCCTGGGGGTGCTGGAGGGTGGGGTGTGTGGCTGCCACTGAGGGCTTGGTCCAGGGCCCTGCCAGCAGTGGGGTGGGGTTAGTGGTCGTCATGGTGACCTGCAGCAGCTGCTCGCCCTGTATCAGTCTCAGGAGGGCCCGCAGGCGGTCTAGGGATGACTGGGTGCCCCTCTGGCGGGCCAGCAGGCTTGTTTTCAACTCCAGGCATTTCTGTTGGGGGAGAAGGTCAGGGGAAAGGGTCTTAGAATTTGGCTCTGCAGCCACCCTGGGGCAGCCACCACCTGGCCCCCTCTCCCCTCCACTGCCGAGGCCTGCAAGAAACCAGGCTGAGGTCCTCACAAAAACCAGGCAGCGGTGCAAATGCAATTAAAAAGCAGCCAGACCCACAGGAGATGATACTTGTTTTGGAATTTAGGGCTAGAAGAAGTGTGCCTGTGCCTGGGAACGTCCTCCCCATGGCTGTGATGTGACCTCCTCCTCCCCGCCAGCTGCCCACACTCCTCCTCCTCCTCCTGCTGGCCAACCTGCAGCAGCCTTGGAGGCCTCTGGCTTCCCAGCTGCCTTTCTGCTCTTTCTCTTGCTCTCTGTGCGGTGTGGTCTTTTGCAGTCTCTCTATGTGCCACAACAACAAGGAAAAGCAGTAAGGACTGATGCCTTGGGTCCCACGTCAATCTGCTCTGAGTCAAATACTGCCTGGGCAAATAACAACTTCCCTGAGACTGTTTCTAACGTGATTATAGGGACAACCACAAAGCCTTTCCATAGCATTATTGAAAGGATTAAATGAGACACTGCATTTAAAGAGCTTCACCAGGGCCTGTTACCATCACCATCCTCCATCACATCTTCAACACGACCATCACCACCTCACTGTGATCAGCACCATCATCACCATCGCCACCGCCATGATCACCATTATCATCACTACCACCATCATCACTATAATCAGTGGATTACAGTGGATCTACATCATCACCACCATCAACACCATCATCATTACCACCATCACCACCATGATCAGCACCATCACCACCATCACCATCATTACCACCATCAGCATCCCCACCACCATGATCACCATTATCATCACCACCACCACCATCACTGTGGTCAACACCATCATCACCATCATCATTACAACCATCACCACCACCACCACCTTCACCACCTCGATCACCATGATCACCATCATCACCACCATCACTGTGATCAGCACCATCACCATCACCATCACCACCACCATCACCACCATGATCACCATTATCCCCACCACCACCACCATCTCTGTGATCAGCATGATCACCACCACCATCATTACAATCATCACCATCACTACCATGATCACCATCACCACCACTATCACTGCTACCATCACTGTCATCACTACCACCATCACCACCATCACAATAATTAACCCTGCAATCACCATCACCACCATCATCACCACCACAATCACCATCACCATCATCATCACCACCATGACCATCATATAATCACCATCATCATATTACCACTATCACCATCAATGTGATGAGCACCATCATCACCATCACCACCACCATCACAACCAGCACCCTCATCACTACCATCACCATCATCATCACCACCATCACCATCACCACCATCACCACCATCACCCTCATCACCATCACTATCATATTCCCATTCTATCACCATCACCAATACTACCATCACCATCATCACCACCACCACAACCATCATCTTCATTATCTTGTCTATCACCATCCTACAGAGGAGGAATCATGTTCACTTTACACAAGAGGAAACAGAAGTCAGGGCCTTGCCAAGGGGGCTGAGCAGGGGCACAGCCAGGGTGCTATCAATCACTAGATAAATATTTGCTGACTGAGTCACAGCGCTGCCTTCTCCATGTACGGGCTTGCTGGGGGATGCCTGATGAGTCTGTCTTCTTCCAGCGCCTTATAAATGAACCGTGAACCACATCTGTGGTTCTAAGGACACATCTACCTGCCTCCCGTGAATCCCCTGGTGCACACCTAGACTAAGACCAGCCTGGATCTACACCTGTGGATCTAAGGATGTATCTGCCTGTCCCCTAGGCCCCAGGCCACAACTGCACTGCTGAGGCGAGCCTGGATCTACACCTGTGGTTTTAAGGACACATCTGTCTGTGCCCCCACCCTGGGCCACACCTGTACTGCTGAGGTGAGCCTGGATCTACACCTCTGGTTCTAAGGACACATCTGTCTGTCCCCCCGCCCTGGGCCACACCTGTACTGCTGAGGCCAGCTGCCGGTCCTGCTCCTCCAGCTGCTGGTGCTCATTCTGCAGCTCACTACCTCTTTGCAGCAGCTTCTGTTTCTCCTCTTCTTTGACTAGAAAAAAGAAGGCCAGGCCCCCGGAGGGGGACAGGTAAGGAGCATCTGGGCTGTAGAGTAAATGGGAGAGGCAGAAGGGATGGAACCAAGGCCTGGGCCATCCCCCTGAAGGAGCCGGTGGCTGCGGCCAGATGCAAAGGACCTGGAGTCACTAGCTCCTGGCTGCACCTGCCCTGTACACAGGACTAGTCCCAGGGTCCCACTTATCAGGGTTCTGGCCTGGAAGGGCATGGACCCCCTGTCCTCCCACAGGGCAAGGTGAACCCAAAGGCCTGGGTGGGGGAGGGGAGGGGGAGCAGGTACCCTTTGCCACTCCCCAAGGATGCCTCACCTGTCTTGTGGGTGACATAGGAGTGCACAATGGCCAGCATCCCAGTCCAGGGCACACCCTCGTCTTTCTTTAAGGCCTGAGGAGCAGATGGGGAAATGAAAAAGTGGACAGGCCCTGGGACCTGCTGGGACTGGCAACACCCGGGCTGTGTAATCCTGCGGAGGCACGCCCTGTCTGGGCCACAGGGTCCACACCCATGACCAGGGGACGGGGGGCACACCTGCTTCATGGCCCAGCTTACAGGGCTGCATAGTAAGATCAGCCCCACGAGGCAGGAACATTCCGGGCCTCTCTCCCTGCTCATCACCAGGGCCCCGGACAGGCAGCAGGCTCAAATACTTCTGAAATGAATGAATGAATGAATGATCACTTGTCTTCTTCCCATGTCCAAAAGACCTAAGAGCGGCGGCCCCAGGCCAGCCAGGGACAAACGGGGAGACTCGGTGTCCCCACACTGTGCTGAAGTGGGGAACAGAATATTGTTCCTTCTCCACATGCCCTCAAAGAGTTGTGATCAAGAAGAAATAAGAAAAAAGGAAGAAAAAGTAACAAGCAAACAAAAAGGCTGGGCACGGTGGCTCATGCTTGAAATCCCAGCAGTTTGGGAGGCCAAGGTGGGAGGATCACTTAAGCCCAGGAGTTCGAGATCGGCCTGGGCAACAAAGGGAGACCCTACCTCTACAAAAAATTAAAAAACTAGCTGGCCATGGTGGTGTGTACCTCTCAGCACCAAGGGCAGGACCACCTCATGGGCTAGCTCCTCAGGAGGCTGAGGCAGGAAGACTGTTTGAGCCCTGAAGGTCAAGACTGCAGTGAGCTGTGCTGGGGCTTCTGCACTCTAGCCTATGCAACAGGGCAAGGCCCTGTCTATAAATAAATAAATAAATAAATAAATAAATAAATAAAAGGATGTGACCCTCTCACCCAGGCAGTCACAATGCAGGGGCAGGTGGCCCCCACAGGGAACAGCCACACAGCAGCACCCGCCCACTATATCCACCGCCCTTGATCCCCACAGAACCGGAGATCCTGGGAACTCACGACAGTTAATGCTTTTTGAAATAAGCAAAACTCCCAGGCCGAGTGCAGTGGCTCACGCCTGTAATCCTAGCACTTTGGGAGGCAAGGTGGGAAGATCACCTGAGGTCAGAAGTTCAAGACCAGCCTGGCTAACAGGGTGAAGTCCCGTTTCTACTAAAAGTTTAAAAAATTTAGCCAGGCGTGGTGGCGCTGCCTGTAATTGCAGCTACTCGGGAGTCTGAGGCAGGAGAATCGCTTGACCCCGGGAGGCAGAGGTTGCAGTGAGCTGAGATCGCGCCATTGCACTCCAGCTTAAGCAACAAGAGCAAAACTCCTTCTCTAAAAAAAGGTCTTTGGGAGGCCGAGGCGGGTGGATCATGAGGTCAGGAGTTCGAGACCAACCTGGCCAAGATGGTGAAGCCCCGTCTCTACTAAAAATATGAAAATTAGCCAGGCACAGTGGTAGGCACCTGTAATCCCAGCTACTTGAGAGGCTGAGGCAGGAGGATCACTTGAACCCAGAAGGCAGAGGTTGCAATGACCCGAGATTGCACCACTGCACTCCAGCCTGGGTGACAGAGCAAGACTCTCTCTCTCAAAAAAAAAAAAAAAAAAAAAAGACAAAGTTCCACAACCAAGGATTATCCAGCCCCAAACGTCAATTGTGCTGAGGTTGAAAAAGCCTGTCTACACCCAAGCCCCTCTTTTCACCCCTCCTCTGCCCTGTCTCTGCCTACAGTGGGGACTTCCATGCCAGTCTCGGGTGAGGGGACCACACAACCCCCCGTACCTTCTGCTGGCACCTGGGGCACACCCACACGCCCTTGGGTGCCGTCTTGAGGGGCGGGTCCAGGCAGCTGAGGTGGTAGGCCCCTGGGCAGGCACTGCAGGGCTGCAGGTTGGCACCTCGCTTGCAGGCAGTACAGTGCTCATCGTGGGTGATCTCATTCTGGAAGAGAAGGGAGAGCAGGAGGCAGGTCAGCCAGAGTCAGGTCAGTGGGGGCCGAGTCAGCCCAGGCCGGGCCCAGGCAGCTCCATCTGACCCACGTGTGGCCGTTCTTCTGCCAAAGTTCCCCAGCAGCTCTATGGACAGAGAGGGGTAAACCCTGTTGGGAGACAGTGTGGGCTCAGGCCTGGGCCCCAGGAGGCAGGGGGCACCCACAGGGCCAGGTCGACTAGGGGCTGGGGCACTGAGCATTGGAGTCAGGCCTGGTGTGACTCCCATAACCCAATTCTTCTGCTAAGACCTGGACCCAGGTGTGGGCGACGGGGCAGGGTGTCAGGGTCTGTGTTGCACCAGAGGCCCATGTTCTGGGAGTGGGGCCAGCAATGCGTGCAGCACTCCCTCCCCGCCCCCACTGCTCATGTGCGCACTGCCAGGGAGGGCGGTGTGGCCCTGGCCAAGACCCTGTACCCCTTGGCTCTCTGTTCGCCACCTATGTGCTGGAAAAGACCAGAGAGCTCTCCTCTGGGACGGCCCATGCCACAAGGGCACTGGATGTCCCTGAAAGAGGTGCAGCACCCTCAGATGAGACCTCAGAGAGCCCCATCTCCACCCCTTGTGTCATGAGAAGGCCCAGGGAGGGTGAGGCAGTTGTCACACAGCAAGCTGGAGATGGGGCCGGGACCAGCATCCAGGTGGCCTGCCTCGAAGCTGAGGCCCTTCCAAGTCTGTGAGCTCTGTGGGCACCGGGCTCAGGCTCCAGGTATCCCCTGCCCCCATGCCCACCCTGATGAGCACAAGGAGTCTGCGGACAAACACTGCCAGGCCCCCCAGGACCAACCTGTGCCACCGCATGGTTACTGTGGAAAATGACACCACTTAACCGGAGCTGACTGGAACCATCACCTACTACTTCTTAGAAGCTTGACCACTACAGGCATGCAGGGACTAGAAGGTTCTTTTAGAATCAGAAATTAGGTGAAGAAAAATGCTGAATGAATTCTGAGGCCATGCCATGAACAAGGTCATGATCAGCCAATGTCCTGGGAAGCAGGAACGTGGTGTGTGTATGTGTAGGGGGTGGGTGTGGGGTCCCATGTGATCACAGAAATGTGGGCATGTGGGGTGTGTCCCTGGGGATTAACAAGTCCAGCCCTTTTTGGGGTGGGCAACAGAGGACCAGGAAGGGCCAGCTCTGCCCAGGTCACATTGAGGCCAGTGGAGCCAGGGTGGAGGCCAGTGGACACCGGCTGGCTGCTTCTAGTTGAGCCTTCATGGCCCCTGGGGTCTCTGCATCCTCAGTCCGTCCTGAGCAGGGAGAGCTCCCGTTTGAAGCTGAGAGTGGAGCCCCGTGGCAGTGTCGGACTCGACGCTGCCTGGCAGGCTGGAAAACTGGAGGGGTGCTGCACAAAGCTCTCAGCACCAAGGGCGGACTGAAAGGCCTGCACCACTCCAGGCTCTTTCCCTCTTTCCAGGATGGACCCTACCAGGACTGTACTGAAAACATTCTCCACCCCCAAGGTGTGGAGATGGAGGGAGGGGACACGTACCTTCCAGCAGGGGTCCTCATTGGCTAGCACAGGGAAGAAGGGTGGAGAACATGTTAGCGGCCGTTGGAGGAGCACAGATCAGGACAGGAGTCCATGAGGCCTCATGTGGCAGGGGCTCTTACCCCAGGGCATGATGGGAGTATCACAAGGTCTCACTCCCGGGCAGGATGGGAGTAAGGATCTCTGCCCTGGTCACAGCTAGGAGCCCCACGGGAACAGGCTCACGTGGCCCCTGTGCTCACTGAGGCCACGTTGGCAATGAGCTGCCCGGGGAGCTCACTGAACCCCTCAAACTTACTTATTTTCAACTCTTCTTTGGCTGTAACCCACTCTCATTCTAGTAAATGATGCCAAACCACACATTTTAATGATCACAAACACAGGTATCGTTCAGGTTCTGAATCAGATCCATCTGCAAATAACACCACCCAGTGGGAAGAACAGTTCTGGCATTTGCACAGCCCTCAACAGCTCACAAAGTGCGGTCATGCTCACCCCTCAAGTCACTGTCCCAGCTCTGAGAAGCAGGGAGCTATGGGCCTACTTTCTAGATCAGTTAGCCAAGGCTCTGGGAAGGATGGTGACATGTCGAAAGCTACACAGAATCCCAGGAAGCCGGCCATCATTTCCTGCCCCTGGGACTATTTGAGGTTTTCTAACTGAAGAGAGCTGGCAGCTTCCTGCTGCTGTCTGAATGAAAGGATGTGGCTCCCTGAGGTCTTGCATTGGGGCATGGCTGGCAGAGGAGGGAGGAGCCCTGTAGACTCGGGTGGAGGCCTTACGCCAGGTCCCAGCCTGAAGATCTGGTCCAATGCCTTGTACAGAAGGAGCCCTCGGCCCAGAGCAATGCACACAGCAAGGCAGAGGCAGTGGCAGAGGCAGCGGCAGAGGCAGAGGCAGAGGCAGAGGCAGAGGCAGAACTGGGTTGAGATGCCCGCCCCAGCCCAGCCTGTGCTCTCCCAATGCCCAGAGCAGGCACAGGAGGGTAGGCAAGGTGTGGGCTGAGAGGCACCAGCCCAGCCCAGGGGTATCAGAGGCTGCCCATGTGTGGGGAAGAAAAGTTCTCTCCAGCAGAGTCTGGAAGCAGCAGCACCTGGGCTGGCCCACACCAGCAGAGGCCACACTGGCCACGCTTACACCTGTGGCCCAGGCTGTGGCCCTCTCCTAGACCACAGCTCCAATCTCACACACAGGCTGCAGGAGGAGCGGGGAGGTGGGAGCACAGCGTCCTCGCCCTCCTCCGCCCAGGTCCTCTCAGCACAGCGTCCTCACCCTCCTCTGCCCAGGTCAGCCCAGTGGGAGGCAGACCCAGCCCTGCCCAGGCCCGGGCATGGAGGACCACCCAGGGATGACTCTCCGAGGCCCTGAGCAGCTCTGGCAGAAGGTCTGAAGCTGGTGCTTACCTCTCGCTGTGAGGAATAGGGGGTTGTTGAGATAGTTGGAGGCCAGCCGTTTCCTCTGCAGTGACAGAAAACAGAACAACACACCCCATCGTCTGGAGGCTCTCCCCATGGACAGGGCAACTGCAGGGCCTGGAATGGACTGCCGCTGCATAAGAAACGCCTCCCTCCCTCTTGAGCTCAGGTTCCCAAGACATGGCTTCTGGACAGTGGCCCCGACTAGTCCACATCCTGGGAGGTGAGACAGCACTTTCCTCACCTTCCTCCAGGTCTCACAGAGCTGGTGTCTGGAACACACTAGGCACTGACCTCGGGGGATGTCGTTTGTCTCAGGACAGCTGCCCCAAGCTCTGGACTTTGGGGCGCTAAGGAAAAGGCTTCCATCCCAGAAAGAGACTCCAAGATCTTGCCCCTAAGAAAGCCCTGAGCCTCTGAGCGAAAGGTCCTGACAGATCCTGCAGAGCTGGCTTTGGGGAGATGACCTTAGGATTTTAACCTAAGAATTTTGGACTGTCATTTACGAGGGCAGGAAAGTGTCATTTCTGATCTGGTTTCTCCCTGGGGACATGGTCATGGGAGAGGCCCCGGTGCTCCAGTACGGCATCCCAACCCTGCTGCACTGGGCCAATTTTGGCGTAGGCTCTAGGTTCCCCACCCCATCCCTGGGGATGGACACTCCAGCTGGGAGTAGGGAAGGGCACTGGCCACACACACCCCGCCCCTTCTGGGCCTCTCTCTATGGCGCCTGCCCGCTCCAGGCTGCGCACATCCTTAGCCTCTCCCAGCCGTGAACCAACTGCACAGGCTCTAGACGAGGTATGTGGTGGTCCAGGGACCCGGGGTGTTCAGCCCTGCCCGTGGCCAGGGATTTGCCCGATAATTCAGGGTGAGGAGTCACGTGCCGGCGGTGCTCCCCAGGGCAGCCTCTGTTAGGAATAAACGGACATCCCCTCCTCCGTATCTTCCTATCAACTGATTCTGAACTCAGAGGTGATGAGTGAGATATTATTCACAGTCACCCTGAAGCCCCACTCCCAGGAGGGACAGACAAGGTGCGGATTAGGAAAGGGAATGAGGGAGGCCCCAGGACCGCTCCTGGAGGCTGTGCACTGGGAGCCCCCACCCTCCCGGTGGCCTGGCGCTGTGGGCCCCACCTCGGTCTCCAGGAGGCCGCTGTAGGCAGGGTTGGCTGTGCTTCTTCTCTTCCGCTCCTGTCGCTTGCTCTGGATTTCTGGAAAGGCACAGACACAGCAGTTACTGGGTCCTGCCTGCCCTGGGAACCCCAAATGCATCCTTGCCAAGCCCTGGGCACCACCATCCCCTCCTGCTCTGAAGTCTGTCTGCCCAGCATCCATGCCACAGAGTGGCCCAGGGCAAGTTGCGACCTCCAGAAATCACTCACTCCATGGCAGGACAGCTCTGGTGGCCTCAGGCTGAATGACAGATTGGTGGGAGGGTGGCAGGTTCCCAGAATCCAGGTGCCCACTCAGCATGGGGTCCTCCTTGTGTGTCTTTATCTGGCCCATGGCCATTATTTGGGACCCACAGGATGGCAGATACCCATGGGTCTGGTGATACCACTGGTCCAGTGAGCTGCAGGGTGAGGCTTCCAGCTCCCAGGAGACCAGGAGCAAGCCTCTATCCAGGTGGCCTTTGCCCCAGGGCAGCCTCCAGCAGTGAGAGGGTGCCTGGCCACACTGACTGTGTTTTCTTCTCGTCTTTCTTTGCTTTGACCCCCAGGTGGGACCATGACCTGCCTCTCCGTGTGCAGCTGTGCTGGCATCATTTTCTAATCTCTGCCTCCTGGACCTAGTTTTGCTTTTTAAATCTTTTTAATATTACTCAGCCTGTTTTCTGTAAGGCACTTATGTGGAATAACACAGGATCTAAAGAAAGAAATACTTAAGGATATCACAGCAGGGGTTGGAGACAGGTTTATAAATGAGGACTATTTATAAGACCAATAATGATACACCTATTAGGAAAGCACTTTTCACTCACTCCCCTCGCCAACCCCACAATGTCTACAGACACAACTTTCCCTGTGTTACAGAGGAGGAAACCGAGGTTCAGAGGGGAGAAGGACCTCGCCCAGGGACACCCGGCCAGTGCATAGGCAGGACTTGAGTGTAGACTTCTGTTCCCACAGCCCCGCGCTGCCTCTGTAGCTCCGTGGTTTTGGTCAGAGATTAAACCGTTCCCAAAGGCAAGCAGAGGGTGGCGGGATTCATCACACTCAAGCTCACACCATCAGGCAGGGAGCTCAGAGAACACCTTCCAACCAGGCATGAAGCAAGGTGAGGAAGGCCAGGGTGAGGGTTACTTGCAGCAGGCTTCCCTGCCCAGGGATCTGGAAGGCTGGGCCTCTTCCCTGGCTCTCCCCACCCTGGCTGCTGCCAGGGAGCAAGTTGGACCCAGGAGACACAGAGAGAGGGCTCTCTTCTCAGAGCCTGCATGGCAGGCTGGAGTCCCCAGGTGCTGGGCTCTGCTGAGCTCAGGAAGGCTTGCTCTGCTCCCGCTTGCCCTGGATGAGCTGTGTGACCTCAGCCAGCTCCCTCCCCTCCGCTGGGCTTCTCATCTGCTGCAATGGAGAGAAACTCTACCCTAAAGACTGCCAGTGCCTTGGACACTGTGGGGTTCACTTCATTCCCTCTTGCTTTTACGGAGGAATGTTAGGCGAATCTCCCTGCATCCAGGTTTACCAGGGCACATGCTTTTGTTATAAAACGTCTTTGCGGGTGAGGCGGGTATAGTGGAAGACGTGCGGGGTTGGGAGTCAGGAGCCCTGGATTCCAGCCTGGGTCTGCTATCAACTGGCTCTGAGATCAATCTCGGGCAAGTGAATCAACTTCCTTGGGCTCAGCTTCCCCATGGGGGGCTTCCCCAAGGGGGCTGGTTTCCAGGCTTTCCAGGCCCTAAGATTCTATGATAATGTTCAGGGCTCACCTTAGATAGTCCTCATCATTCTGCCATGATGTCACAGCCCACGTGAAACTGCCCTCATCCATAATATCACACAGCCCCCTTGTAGAGTCACAGTGCCCCGCCTGCTCAAATAAACTACTGTTCCAATTTTGACAGACACGTTTGGTGGCAAACATGAAGTCCGCAGGCTAGTTCGATGGCAGGGGAGCTGGTGAGCAATTCTCCCACTGTGCTGGACACTGCTTCCAACAATCCCCTGAGGACGGTTCAGCCATTACCCATTTTACACATGAAGAGACGGAGGCACACAGAAGCAACCTGCCCACATTTGAGAAAGTGGCGGAGCCAGACAGTCTGCCTTTTTTTTTTGAGATGGGTTTTCACTCTTGTTGCCCAGGCTGGAGTGATCTCAGCTCACCACAACCTCTGCCTCCCGAGTTCAAGCGATTCTCCTGCCTCAGCCTCCTGAGTAGCTGGGATTACAGGCATGCACCACCACACCTGGCTAATTTTGCATTTTTAGTAGAGACGGGGTTTCTCCATATTGGTCAGGTTGGTCTTGAACTCCCGACCCCAGGTGATCTGCCTGCCTTGTCCTCCCAAAGCACTGGGATTACAGGCGTGAGCCACCGCGCCCGGCCAGTCTGCCTCTTGTCATTTCCCTGTGTTGCCTCCAGTTTGAGGGCAGAGAACCCACAGGTCCCTCCACTGAAACTAGGAAGTGCCACAGTAGGTTTTGTGCATAGTCATGGAGCCACGGTGAGCCTGGAAGGTTTCTCTGTCCTGTTTGTCTTTGATGACAGCCACCCAGCCTCAGGTACATGGGGCAGGCCTCTTGGGAGGTGGTTTACATTACGAACACTGTCATCTGAGCCAGGACATCCTGAGACCCACTGCCGTGGTGCGAGGCCACGTATCCACATCGGCTGCTGCTGAAGCTCAGATCACCTGCCATCATCCCTGGCCCCCAACACCCTGGCTTTCAGCCAGTCCCAGCCCAACCTGCTGCTACCTGGATCCTTCCTTACCTTCCAAGTGTTCGGTGGTCACCAGGCCTAGCGCTACCATGAAGGCGATTTTCTGAGGGAAAGAACAGACAAAGCAGCATTAACACGACCGTCAATGTTCATTCATGCGCTCAACAAACACCTGCTGCGGCAGGTGCAGGGCGACACCTCATGGGTGCCCCAACCGTGGAGGCCCCCAACTCCAGATGCCAAGTCAGTTTCTAAGAAACATGGGGAAATAAGATTCCCAAAAAGATCATCTACAGCTCAATTTGAAGGGGCTCCTTGAAAACACTGGATACACGTATTCAAACATACTTTACAGGGCTAAGGTGTACACAGCTGGGCTAATCCTCATGTGTGCCCCAACTGCTGAGACCCCAACTCCAGACACCTAGTTTCTAAGAAACATGGGGAAACAGGATTCCCAAAGTGAGCATCTACAGCTCAATTTGGAGGCACTCCTTGACAACACTGGACACACATATTCAAACATACTTTAAAGAGCTAAGGTGCACACAACTGGGCTAATCACTGTCACTGGTTCGTAACACATCACTTGTTCGTAACACATTTGCATCATTGGTCCTTTCATGGCTCTCTTTCATTTTGTTTAATAATAAATTGAACACCATGAACCTACTAATAAATTCAAAACCTGACACTTGACCTGTAAGTTGCATCTGTTCTGTGTTCCTCCGCTTATCTCATTCACTTCACTCTCGTTTCTAGTGATCCTAATCCTTATCCAGTTTTGTAGTTACCATTTCCTTGACTTTGTATACACGTGCATATACTTCTATCACTGACGAAACAGGATGGCACTTAGTTTTACCTGTTTTTTTTTATTTTTATTTTTTAAGACAGGGTCTCACTCTGTCACCCAGACTGGAGTGCACTGGTGCAACCACAGCTCACTGCAGCTTCAATCTCTGGGGTTCAAGTGATCCTCCCACCTCAGCCTCCCAAGGAGCTGGTACCATAGGTGCACACCACTGTGTCCAGCTAATTTTTGTATTTTTTTGTAGAGATGGGTTTTGCTATGTTGCCCAGGCTGGTCTTGAACTCCTGGGCACAAGCCTGCCCCAGCCTCCCAAAGTGCTGGGATTAGAGATGTGAGCCCACCATGCCCAGTCCTTACCTGTTTTTGTGAAAAAGTCATGACACTGTATTGTTCGCAGAGCTCACTATGGCACTTTTTTTCACTTGACATTTGTCTGTCGTAGAAGGCAGAAATCTAGAAGGTCCCCGAGCCCCGACCCTGTGGTGTACCCACCCTGTATCATTCCCTGCCTTCAGTGTGGGCAGGACTGAAAATACATGGGATTAGGTAACATCACAGGGCAAAGGGGTGCTGGAGCCACTCCTGTGACATATTATGTTAATTAAGACCCCTGTAGGTGACTGGAGTGAGGCTTTCTTGCTGGCCTCGAAAGAGAGCCTGCCAGGAGTTCTGTGGCCACCACTCTGTAAGAGGACTAACCCCCGGAGCCTCACTAAGGGCCAGCCACAGAGGAGGTGCTCGTGAGAATTTGATGAATCTGTGAGTAAATATTTCCTTGTCTGTGATATGACTTGTAATATATTTTCCCTCTTTATCTTCCAGCTTTATATACAGGGCTGGCTTATTTATTCCAGAGTAGTTTCAGATTTATAGAGAAGTTGCAAGACTCATTCCTGAGAGTTCCTGTATACCCGACACCCAGTTCATCACAACTAAAGAACCAACATCAGTACATTATTATTAGCTAAAACCCAGACTTTATTTGGATTTCTTTAGTCTTTCTGTTTGTTTGTCAGAGACAGGGTCTCACTGTCAACCAGGCTGGAGTGCAGTGGCACAATCATAGCTCACTGCAGCCTCAAACTCCCGGGCTCAAGGAATCCTCCTGCCTCAGCCTCCCAAGTTGCTGAGAGTATAGGTGCATGCGACCATGCCCAGTTACTTTTTAAATTTTTTGTGAAGACGAGATCTTGCTATGTTGCCCAGCCTAGTCTCAAACTCTTGGCCTCAAGCAATCCTCCCACCTCTGCCTCTGGAAGTTCTGAGATTACAGGTGTGAGCCAGTGTGCCTAGCCCTTAGTTTTTCTGTAATGTCTTTTTTGGTTTTGTTTTTTGAAATGAGTCTCCCTCTGTCGCTAGGCTGGAGCATAGTGGTGCAGTCTCAGCTCACTGCAACCTCTGCCTCCCAGGTTCAAGCGATTCCCTGGCCTCAGTCTGCCAAGTAGCTGGGACTACAGGTGTGCACCACCATGCCCGGCTAATTTTTTGTATTTTAGTAGAGATGGGGTTTCACCATGTGGGTCAGGATGGTCTCGATCTCCTGACCTCAAGTGATCCTCCGCCTCAGCCTCCCAAAGTGCTGGGATTACAGGTGTGAACCACCGCACCTGGCCAATGTCTTTTTTCTGTCCCAGGATCCCTCATGACATTCAGTCATCATGCCTCCTTAGACTCTTCTGGGCTGTGAGAGTTTCTTAGCTTGTCTTTTTTTTTTTTTTTTTTTTGGATGACCTGGACAGCTGGAGGAGGACTGGTCTGGTATTTTGCAGAACAACCTTCAACTGGGATTTGTCTGGTATTTTCCTCCTGAGAGGACTGGGGTGGTGGGTTTCGGGGAGGAAGACCACAGAGGTAATGCACCTTCTCATCACATCACAGCAAGGGTGCAGACCCCCCACTGACTCATCGCTGCTGGTGACCTTGGTCACTGGCTGAGGTGTGTTTGCCAAGCTCCACTTGTGAAGTCACTCTTCCCACGCCCCCCGTCCCTATATTGTACTCTTTGGGAAGAAGTCACCAGGTACACAGCTCACACTTAAGGAGCAGAGAACCAGGCCACTCAGGCTGGGCTTTTTTCATTTTGTTGCCATGCAACAAATTACCAATTTTTTAAAAATTTAAAAAAATTTTAAAAATTTTAAAAAAAAATTATCAAATTTTAAATTGTAGTAAAAATTTATTAAAGAAGTATCCATTTTTAATTTAAAAAAATTAAATTGTAATACAATTTGCCAGTATTTTCTTTTGCAGTGTTTTAATTTTTTGGGTCCCGGCTAGAGGTGCTGAGGTTATAGAATAATTTGTTTTTGTCTCTATAGTTTCACTTTTATTTTTTTATTTTTTAGACAGAGTTTCGCTCTTGTTGCCCAGGCTGGAGTGCAATGGTGCAATCTCGGCTCCCTGCAACCTCCGCTTCCTGGGTTCAAGTGATTCTCCTGCCTCGGCCTCCACAGTAGCTGGGATTACAGGCGTTTGCCACCACACCTGGCTAATTTTTTTGTATTTTCAGTAGAGACGGGGGTTTCTCCACGTTAGCCAGGCTGGTCTCGAACTCCTGGCCTCAGGCGATCCACCAGCCTTGGCCTCCCAAAGTGCTGGGATTCAACACGTTGAGTCACCGCATCTGGCCTATAGTTTCATTTTTTACATTGAAATTTTTGGTCCATTTGGAACAGGTCCTGGTATGCACAGTAAGTGGGGGCTCACTGCTTTCTGTGTGGTCACCCACTTGTTCCAATACCATTTACTGAAAATTCCATCTTTCCACTTCTCACTGACTTAAGGAGCCACTTTAATCATATGCGAAATTATCATAGATCTATTTGGGTCTATTTCTGGGCCTTCTATTTTGTTTCTGAAATCTGCCTCTCCAGGAGCTCCTGCCAGACGTTCAGTGCTCAAGGCTTCAGGGTCTATTTGAATATCCGAGAGGATGAGAATATCCCTTCACTGCTTTTCCTCTTCAGTTTCCCTGGCTCTGTGTTTTCACATGAAATTTAGAAACCATCTTAGGGAGCTCTGAGAATGAGGGAATCAGTTGGTGGATTTACTAGAATGTTAAAATTATACATTAACTTTGGGGATAAATCTATGACATGCCCCCCTCTTTTTTTTTTTAGACAGAGGTTCACTCTTGTCGTCCAGGCTGAAGTGCAATGGAGCGATCTTGGCTCACTGTAACCTCCGCCTCCCGGGTTCAAGCGATTCTCCTGCCTCAGCCCCCCAGGTAGCTAGGACTATGGCCGTCCACCACCATGCCTGGCTTTTTTGTATTTTTAGTAGGGACAGGGCTTCGCCATGTTAGCCAGGCTGGTCTCAAACTCCTGACCTCAGGTGAGCCGCCCACCTCGGCCTCCCAAAGTGCTGGGATTATAGGCATGAGCCACCGCGCCCAGCCTCTTCTTCCTTCTCTCTTCTCTTTTCTTCCTTCTTTCCCTCCTCCTCCTCCTCTCCCTCCTTTTCTTCTGTCTTAAGGGGTTTTAAAATTTTTCCTCAAATAGATATTGAATATTCTTACTATGTTTATTCTTGGCGTTTAATCTTTTTGCTGCAGTTGTAAACGGGGTTGTGTGTAAAGCTTCTAACAGGTTGCTGTGTGTTGCTATGAAGATGAGTGATATTTTACATTAATTTTACACCCTGCTGTGGTGCCAGATTCTCTTATTGTCTGCAGCTTCCTCAGCAATTCTCTTGGGTTTTCCAGATCATCTCAAATAGTTTACTCTTTTCTGATTTTTACTTCTATGCTGTTAAAAATAGTTCTCTTTAATTTTTCAGCTTTAAATAGTAATCTCTGATTCATTTAAAGTCCCAGCTGCTACAGATAAGATAATCCGAGAACTCCTTCCACTACCTACCTTCTTTCCCTCCTTCTCCTCTCAATTTTACTTAAATGAATCTTTTACATATTATTGCAGCACATAATATTTAAATTCTACGCGGACATCCTCACCCATAAATACATTTGATGCTCATCCTGACGCTGGTACCGTTTCCCCCATGGCTCTTGGTTGCTTGGGCCTCTAGCAATTTCTCATAAATGGCTCATGGAACAACATTTCCTGAGTCCTCCAAAGATTTACAATATTTTTTTTGTCACCTAGGCTGCAGTGTAGTGGCACCATCTTGGCTCACTGCAACCTCCACTTCCCGGGCTAAAGCGATTCTCCTGCCTCAGCCTCAATAGTAGCTGAGATTACAGGCATGCACCACCATGCCGAGCTAATTTTCTTTTTCTTTTTCTTTTTTGAGACGGAGTCTCGTTCTTTCTGTCACCCAGGCCGGAGTGCAATGGCACGATCTCGGCTCACTGCAACCTCTGCCTCCTAGGTTCAAGCGATTCTCTTGCCTCAGCCTCCTGAGTAGCTGGGATTACAGGCGCGTGTCACTGCGCCCAGCTAATTTTTGCATTTTTTGTAGAGACGGGGTTTCAACCTGTTGGCCAGGCTAGTCTCAAACTCCTGACCTCAAGTGATCCTCCTGTCTCGGCCTCCCAAAGTACTGGGATTAGAGGCATGAGCCACTGTGCCTGGCTAGATTTACTTTTTATCTGCAGCCTTTAAATCTGAAGAGCAGCTTGGTTGGGTAAGAAATCCTTGGCTCATTCTTTCTTTCCTTTATTATCTTGTAGATGTTACTCTAGTGTATCCTGGAATTGAATGCGGCTGTGGAAAAGTTGACGTCAGCTTAACTGCTTTCCCTCTAAGTGACTTTGATTTTTTTTTTTTTTTTTGGCATGGATGTCTACAGGATTCTTTTGTTTCCATGGATAGTCAGAAACTTCACTGGGTGTGTCTCGGCATTGCACATTTTACCCCAGAGCACACATCAGCTTTCCCTGGGACCCACTGTGTCAAGATGCAGATTAAAGTCTTTTTAAAATTTCAGAACATTTTCCTTGAATTATATTTTGAAAAGTGAAGCATCACCATACCATGAAAAGTGGGGTCTGTAAAATTCAATCCTGTGAGATGGGCACTCACATGGATGGAAGATCAGTGGAGCGGCTGAGGCGGCTGCATAGCTGCCTGACTGGGAATTCTGGGGCCATCCTGCGGCTCAGTCAATCAATACCAGTCTGGCAGCAGTCTGGTGCCACCTGGTTGAAGTATCACTTCTGGGCCCTGTGCCTAACTAACTGGATAGTGGCAGGGATCTAGGATGCCCTGAGCTGCTGGCAGCTGTTTTACTGGCCTGACGTGGGAAGGCTGGGCTGGGAAAACACTGGGAATGTGCTGCCTCTGCTTCCTCACACCCCCTTCCCCTCCCCGAGTCCCCCTTCACCCACACTCATTTGAGGACAGGTTATGAACAGGAAACAGGAGCCAGTGTCAACCACAGGGCAGCCACAATGACATCACTGCAGGAAATTATGGAAATGTTTTTGTCATTCTGGTTTCCTTCTTTGATGCCTCCCATTAAACATCTGTTGTATCTTCTTTGCTTGCCTCCTGTAGGTTTCGCTTACTCTGAAACTTAAAAACTCATTATTGAGTTCTCTTTTCCACCTTGCAAGATGCTGAGAAGTTGGATACTAAGGAGAAGAAACTCGAAGCCAAGAAGGCTAATGCTGGTGGCAAGGTGAAAAGGGGGAACCTCAAAGCTAACAAGCCCAAGAAGGGGGAAGCCCCACTGCAGCTGAAATCTTGTCCTTGTCAGAGGAATTGGAGGATATTCCCAATCTGCTATGCATTCCAGAAAGGCTGGGTACAAAAGGAAGTACTCAGCCACCAAATCCAAGGTTGAAAAGAAAAAGGAGGAGAAGGTTCTTGCAACTGTTACAAATAGTTGGTGGTGACAAGAATGGTGGCACCCAGGTGGTTCAACTTCCCACAATGCCTAGGTATTACCTTACTGAAGATGCGCCTTGGAAGCTATTAAGCCATGGCGCAGCGAAAACCCCTTCAGGCAGCATGGGAGAAAATCACAAGCCAGCATCACCCCTGGGACCTTCTGAACATCCTCACTGGGTGCTACAGAGGCAAGAGGGCGGTTTTCCTGAAGAGCTGGGCAGTGGCTGTTACTTGTGTTTGAATCTCTGGTCCTCAATTGAGGACACAACAGAAATTTGCCATTGCCATCTCAACCAAAATTGGTATCAGCAATGTGAAAATTCCAACACATCTTACTGATGCCTACTTCCAGCAGGAGCAACTACAGAATCCCAGACACCAGGAAGGTCAGCTCTTTGACACAGAAACAGAGAAGTACAAGATTACAGAGCAGTGCAACACTGATCATCAAAAAGCTGTGGACTCACAAATTTTACCGAGTATCAAAGCTATGCCTCAGCTCCAGAGCTACCTGAGATCTGTGTTTGACCTGATGAGTGAATTTATCCTCACAAACTAGTATTCTAAATTTCTTAAGAAGAACCTAATAAATAATATATAAAAATGAAATAACTATGTTTTGAATTTCGTACACTTTTCCCCCTTCTGCCTCTGGTGTCTCATCTTGTGTCTTCTGCTATATCCATAGTCCCCTCATGTTCATTCAGCTATGCATCCATTTCTGGGATGGTTTTATTATTTTTTCCTGAATAATTCCAACTCACAGTTCATTCTCTCCAGTACTTTAGCCACTTAGCCATCTCTTCTGTAAATCTGTGTTGTATTTTAGCTTTGAAGCTTCCTTCTCAGTGCTGATTGTTTATTTTCTTTTTTTTTTTTTTTAAATTCACAGGATATCAGATTTTTTTCTGGGTATTCTTTATCTTATGGTAAAAATAGCTTCTCTTTCCTGTATTTTTGCTTATCGCAGTTTCATATTGATGTTTTGTTGTTAAACATAACTAAATGAGCTGAATTTTCCTATACCAGCGATTTGTAGCTAGTGGGGAAAGGGATTATATTAGCCTTCTAGAAGCAACTCAAAGGCTTCGCCTCTCCTGCCAAGGCAATTGACTTCATTCTTCATGCCTCAGTGGGATTCTCTGGTTAACCATGCCTCCTCTGCCTCTCCCCCACGGTCAAAGAGTGTTTCTGCCACCTTCCCCACTCCTGGATGCCTTACAGACTGCAGGTGCAACCCCTCCAGGAGGCACATTTTTGTCTGGCACTTTCTGAGAGCTGACACCACCAAGCGCTCCCTCCTCCTGCACATTCTCTCTGTACACTCTCGGGCCCAGCTTTCGCCTGACCCGGCCCGAAGCCAAGGCCAGCTCACAGACACTCCCTTTCCTTCTGCGCTTCGAGATGGACTTCTGATCTTCAGGGAGTGCATGCCATTGACTTTTCCTGCAGCCTGTAGCTCCTTGGCTCTCTCTGGAGTCCTTCACACCATTCCTGGCCACTGCTCACTGCAGCACGGGCTTTCTGCACGACCCTGACCTCTGCTGGCTCTGATGACACTAACACTTCTTGCCCAGTCTGCCGATGCTCTGCTCATGTCTGAAATCCATAAAATGCAGAAAAAATTCTTGTTGCTGTTAGTTTATAGGGGATGCAGGGGGAGTCACAGTTCTAAGCAGCTGCCCTATTCCTAATAGAAGCTCAATTGAGTCCTTTTGCCCTGTGGGATTGACTGGCTTCATTCTGATAGACATGTTCAAAACCATTTTCTGTGGATTTGTCAGATTTGCCTTACACATCACTGGGATGTTGCCACGGCGCACATGAGTTTGTGACTGTTAAATTATCCTGATGGACGTACCTTTAGTATTGACATTAATATGTCTGTTTCATTCCTTTCAGTCTGTCTGGCGTTTCTAATTTAGGTATGCCTCAGACAAACAGCATACAACTGGACTATGTTGTTGTTAAGCCTGTTTCCTCTTCTCTAAAAGTAGGAAGATTTCATTTGCATTTATTATGGTCACTGAGTTATTTGGACTTATTTCTCCCACTTTATTTTGCATTTTCAGTGTATTTTTTATTTTTTCATTTCCTATCTTCTAGGGAAAAAAAAGCTCCATATTCACTTTTTTCCCCTCTGCTGATTTAAAAATTACAGGCGGCATTATGTTTTTTTCACTGATTAGCCTAAATGTTTTGAGCACGTTTCTAACTATACACTTTTCTAATGAAGTCTGGGGTTATTTAATATTTCTATTTTTCTTCCCTAAACCACGCTGGTCTTGGCACGTTCTTTTTTTTGAGACGGAGCCTTACTCCGTCGCCCAGGCTGGAGTGTGCAGTGGTACAAGCTTGGCTCACTGCAATCTCTGCCTCCTGCGTTCCAGTGATTCTCCTGCCTCAGCCTCCTGAGTTGCTGGGACTACAGGCGTGTGCCGCCACGCCCAGCTAATTTTTGTATTTTTAGTAGAGAGGAGATTTCACCATGTTGGCCAGGATGGTCTCGAATTCCTGACCTCAAGTGATCCACCCGCCTCGGGCTCTCAAAGTGCTGGGATTACAGGCGTGAGCCACTGCCCGGCTGGCATGTTTTAACTCCCTCTAGAACATTGCCTCCGACCAATTTGTTACTGTTGCCTAAAATGTTCCTTTTATCTGCTTTGTAAAACAAAACTTTTTTCTTTTGCAGTCTACACTTAAATACATCTACCTGTAATTTAGCAGTCTATACACGCACTGTTGTTTCTTATACACACCGGCTGCCTCTGGCTGATTCACCATCTTCTGGCTAAAGCAGTTCTTTTAAGGATGGTCTGTGGGTGACAAAACGCTTAGTCTTCCTATGTACAAAATGTCTTTCGTCCTTGCTCTTGAAAAACAACTTAACTGGGCATAAAATACTGACTTGGCAGCGACTTTCCCTCTGCAGTCTGCAGATATTTACTGCTCTGTGGTCGTCCGGCTGAGGCTGCTGGAGGCCCCCTGCACATCTGTTATTCTGCTGTTTTTGCCCTGGTAGTTTTTTTTTAATGATTTTTTTCTCTATCTTTGACATCAATTTCTAGCTTCCTAGATTTGCTTTTATTAGTCCTGCCTGAGAGACAGACTCTACTTTTGATTTAAACACTCAAACGGGTGCTCTTCAATGCTGGGACATTCTTCAGCTTTGCCTCTCCACCTGCCCCATCGCCCCACACCCACTCCCTCCTGCTGAAATCCCCATGAGATGAAAGCGAGGTTTCCCCACTTGCTTTCTGTCCCTACCAGCTCCTGGGTTTTTTCTCTTGCTTTTTTTTTTTTTTGAGTTTCGCTCTTGTTGCCCAGGCTGGAGTGCAATGGCATGATCTTGGCTCACTGCAACCTTCAACTCCTGGGTTCAAGCAATTCTCCTGCTTCAGCCTCCCAAGTAGCTGGGATTACAGGCCTGCATCACCATGCCCTGATAATTTTGTATTTTTAGTAGAGACGGGTTTCTCCATGTTGGTCAGGCTGGTCTCAAACTCCTGATCTCAGGTGATCTGCCTGCCTCGGCCTTCCAAAGCGCTGGGATGACAGGTGTGAGCCACCATGGCCAGCCCCGGGTTTTTCTCTTACATGTTTACATCTCTATGCCACATGCATGGTGTCCTATTGCAAAGCAATAACTATCTCTGCTCCTGCTGTCTAGTAAGCTTTTCAAATTGTATCCAATCACCGTGTTTTTCATGATCAGATTTTTGAATTTTTATGTTCATCTAATTTCCCCGATTTTTGTGCTTATTTTTTATTCATTTTAGATATTACTCCTTTCTTTGAGCATCCTAAACACTTGTGTAAAAGCTGTTGCTATTTAACACAACTGACTTCATCTGGAATAAATTCATGTTCCAAATGTTGATCTCATTGATCGATGCCCTTGGCGTGCGATCTCGTATACATTGGAATTCTGTTGAGACTCATCTGGGCACAATTTTCCTTTGCTCTCCCTCACACTTACCTTTCCCTTTCAGCAAGTTTGCAGTTGCCTCAGTGTTGGCCACCGCCCCAGGTCCGGCTGTGGCCTAGAACAGCAGAGAAGGCTGGTCCACTTGTCTCTTGCCCAAGGAATTCCTGGAACCCACTGCCTTGTGTGAGCTGCCCACTTTCAGGGCCACCCTTGCTCCATTCTGAACCTGGAGCCCGACGGCTGAGGATGCTGGTCCCTGGCTGCCGTGTTTTAGGGACACAGCAACATTCAGCTCCATCATTATCACATCTCTCTGTCTCTCCACTGTATCTGCGGTTGCTGTGGGTTTGAAACACACGGGTCCATTCATGTGAAAACCCAGAGCGCTCCTGATGGACTGGGTGCTTGGATGGATTTTAAGAGAGGGAGTGACTTAGTTATTTCTGAATTTTGGGAAGATCATTTGCAGGGTGAATAGCAGGGCAGAACCCAGCCAGGGGCAGGGAGGCCAGCCGAGGTCCACTGCAGCAGCCCTGGGCAGATATGAGACAGGAAGGAGGGACTAAACATGTGTGAACAGGGTTTGTCCAGAGAGGTGCAGGGCTGGGCTGCAGTCCGGGCTAGTGTGGGGCTGGGACCTTGCTCTGAATGCCCCATGCAGAGCATGTGCTGATCTGAGGGCAGCCAGACTCATTCAGATGCTGGCTGCGGCCAGCATAATGGGTGGCCATGGAGAGGGCTGTAGCTCTGTCCTAAGGAAGGCTATGGGGCTTGGGACAGGAGGGAGCAGAGAGCACTCTGGGTCAGGAGCCAGAAGCCCATGGAAAATCAGAGAAAGATGAGAACTCAAAGTAATCGGGCAGCCTCTTCAAGACTGAGCGGTTTGGTCCTGAGCAGTCGATTCTGACCCCAAATCTGACCTCCACTCAGTGAGCAAAGGCAGAGGCAGCATCTCCAGTAGCGAGGTTTCACGGCACAGACTCTGAGGCTAGATGCCTGGGTATGGCTCCCACCTCTGAGGATCAGTGCTTCTGGGCCCCAGCGTCCCCATCTCTACCATGGGCTAACCACAGTCCCTGATGCAGAGGCTGCTTCCTGTGAGTCCTGAAACTGACCAATGCTGAGCAGGAACAGGTGGCAGCTAGCGCTCTCCTAGGTGGTCCTATCTCGTTCTGCAGTTCCCCGCGTGGACCTCATGGGGTTAGAGAGCGACTGAAATAGTCCTTCTATGGTGAATGGGTCACTCTGGGACACTGCTGGACTCGACGTCCCCTTCTGCTACAGCCCCTGTTGCCATTTAGCATGGCTCTGAGCACCTCCTGGGCTGGCCATCCCGCACGTGCCCTGCTGAGGGCGAGTGCCACTTCTTGGGGAGCCGCGTTGACGGCAAAGTCACCAATCATATTTCTTCACAAAAATCCACACCCCTACTGGCTGACCCTGGGCTCCTGACTGGTTCATCCCGTGACGCTTCTGGGGGCAGCTGCTGTTGTCGGGCTTCTAGGATCTAACTCAGACACTTCACTGACAGCTTCAAGGTCCAGCAGTCTGTGCAGCACAGCTCTTCTTGGTATTTATTTATGTATTTATTTGAGATGGAGACTCGCATTGTCACCAGGCTGGAGTGCAATGGCGGGATCTCAGCTCACTGCAACCTCTGCCTCCCAGGTTCAAGCAATTCACCCACCTCAGCCTCCCAAGTAGCTGGGATTACAGGTTGTGCCACCACGCCTGGCTAATTTTTTGTATTTTTGTAGAGACAGGGTTTCACCATGTTGCCCAGGCTGGTCTTGAAGCTTTCCTCAGTCCTTCCAGGAGAAAACAGCTCTCTCCCTCTGCCCTCATTTCCTGCAGCCCTTCATTTAGAATTCTCTCACGACACATGACGTTTTTGAACCAGTTAGAGTACTTTGTAGCCATCCTGACCTCAGGTGATCTGCCTGCCTTGGCCTCCCAAAGTGCCGGGATTATAGGTGTGAGTCACCAGGCCCAGCCTCAGTCTTCTTTTAAAATAAACTTTAATAAGGGTTTTTATTCCAGGATGTGTTGTAATTGCAAGTTCTATCTATTTAAGTCATCGCATATGTTTACGCTAATTAGGTAATTAGACGTAATTATACTAATTGTATAAATGCACAATAATTGACTAAGATACATTAAATACTTTGGGAGAACAAAGAGAATCCACCCAGAATGCCTTCCCAAATATTAAGGATGCAGCTGAACCCCAAGAGAGGACAGAAGGGTCATCATGGGAGCCTTGGGCTGCAAGCGGGGCCAGGCCTCACCATGCAGACATAGGTGCTCAGATGCTGCCACAGAATGGAATGGACTTTTTTTTTTTTGAGATGGAGTTTCACTCTTGTTGCCCAGGCTGGAGTACAATGGCATGATCTCAGCTCACCGCAACCTCCGTCTCCTGGATTCAAGCAGTTCTCCTGCCTCAGCCTCCCAAGTAGCTGGGATTACAGGCACACACCACCATGCCTGGCTAATTTTATATTTTTAGTAGAGACAGGGTTTCTCCATGTTGGTCAGGCTGGTCTGGAACTCCAGAACTCTGGTGATCCACCTGCCTTGACCTCCCCAAGTGCTGAGATTACAGGTGTGAGCCACCGCGCCCAGCCGGAACCGACTTTCTTGAGGCAATGAGACGCAGGGCCATAGAGGAGACTGGGTTCACACCGCAGCCTCACTTAGCAGCTTTGACTTCATTGGTTTTTGGACATGTTGAAGGACAATAATCAAGTCATTCTTCTGCTCAGAGATATTCCATAGCTCCCCATTATCTAAGAATAAAGCTCCACTTTGGCAGTCTGCCTTCAGGCCCTCCAGGATGAGGTTCCGACGTCTGTCTTCACCCCCTACTGCGGTCCAAAAGCCCAGCTGACTGCTCTGGGTGTGTGGAGTCCTTTCCCACTCCCCCGCCACTGCCCACGCAGTACCCTCCGGCTGATGAGTTCCCCTCTGCCTCCTGTTCTCTGCTGGATCCTAGCAACTCCTCTACCCCTGCAGAGGTGGGTAGGGACGGGAAGGGATGGATGACGGGTTTCCTTTGGTAATGACAGTACATTGATGGGAAGAATCGTTGGGAGCTGCAGGGGCCCAAGGGGTCCAAGGCGGGGTGGTGTTGTTGGGGACAGGGTGGTCAGAAACCGCTGCTCGGGGGCAACATGTCCCAACTCAATCTTGTGAAATGACGGGCACAGCAGGGAGGGAAAAGGAAACTAAGTCTGAGCTTGGTGGGTCACACCTGTAATCCCAGAACTTTGGGAGGCCGAGGCAGGAGGATCACTTGAGGCTTGAGGCTAGGAACTGGAGACCAGCCTGGGCAACATGGAGAGACCCTGAGATATGGTTTGGCTGTGTTCCCATCCAAATCTCATCTTGAATTCCTATGTGTTGTGGGAGGACCTGCTGGGAAGCAATTGAATCATGGGGCAGGTCCTTCCCATGCTGTTCTCGTGAGAGTGAGTAAATCTCACGAGGTCTGATGGATCTAAAAATGAGAGTTTCCCTGCACAAGCTCTCTTTGCCTGCCACCATCCATGTAAGATGTGACTGGCTCCTCCTTGCATTCTGCCATGATTGTGAGGCTTCCCCAGCCATGTGGAACTGTGAGTTCTCCATTAAACCTCTTTCCTTTGTAAATTTCCCAGTCTTGCGTATGTCTTTATCAGGAGCATGAAAACAGAATACTACACCCTGTCTCTACAAAACATTAAAAAATTAGCCAGGAGTGGTGGTGTGCACCTGGTCCCAGCTACCTGGGAGGCTGGGGTGGAAGGATTGCTTCAGCCTGGGAGGTTGAGGTTGCAGCGAGCTATGATGGTGCCATTGCACTCCAGCAAGGGTCAAAGAGCAAGACTCTATCTCAAAAAGAAAAAAAAAGGAAGAAAGAAAAAAAAAGAAATGGAAACCGTGTGGGAAGGGTTGAATGGAAAAGACCCAGAGAGGAGGATGTGGGGCTGATGTTGGCCTAGGGTGCTGAGGACCAGGCTCCGGCACACCTGCTGTCACCATCGATTCAGCAAAGAACAGCCCTGAGTCAGCTGCTGTCCCCATCAGTGTAGAGGCTGTGGGTCCACTACGTATTTGGATGGTTCAATATGAGCTTATTTATCTGACCTCCTTCAGAGAGTGTGTGGGGGAGGTGGAGTTACAGGTAATTTCTGGCAAGTTCTCCAGGCATCTTCAGGAGACATCTGCACCTCTCATGCCAGCCGGGGGCACAGCTGCTTCTACAGTGCCCAGGGTCCTGCTCTGGTCACCTCTACACACCCAGGACTGGCCATGGCAGAGAAGAGGCAGGGCTGCTTCGGGGCTGGGAGCCCCTTCCCCTCCTGGACTCAGGATGGTGGGGCCCACAGCTGGGGCCCCTAGAATGGGGTGTAATGGCCAAAAGTCCTTGCCAGGTGCTGTCCAGGAGGCTCGGCACACATGAACTCATGGAATCCTCTCAGCAGCCATGGGAGGAAGGAGACCCTGCCATTCCCACCTTACAGATGAGCAAACAGATGCAAATTGCCCACGGTCACACCGCTGGAAACGGGCAGGGCAGGACCCAGGAAGAATGGTTGTAGAATCTGTACTAACCACCGCCCCACACTGCCGTTCAGCCAACATCTCCCTGAGATAGAACAGCCAAGGCCTGGGCTTGCTGGGCAAGGCCCTGGGCGCCCACTGCACAGAGCAGCTCCGCCCGTGGCTTGTCAGGACCATCCCATAGTGAAGCTATCCCTGCTATGCACACCAGCCTCAGATGGCGCCCACGGGCTGAGCAGGGCTTGGGCCCTCTGGAGAAGGACATCCTACCTCAGGGTTCTCTTGGGTCAGGGGCTGGTCTTCCTTCTTCTTTTTGGTGGCCTGAGCTCCCTGAGATGGCTCCTCCGTGGGTGGCCGTGACTCTGCCGTGCTCTCGGGCTGTGTCTGCACTTGAGGCTGAATGATGATGACCTGGAAGATGCCATGGAGGAGTGAAGGGGACAGCGATGGGGAGGGAGGGGTGAGAGGAAGAGAGGAGGGGTGGAGGGGGCTGAGAGGGAGGGTGAGGGGCACGGGGAGGAAGGGAAGAGTGAGGGGGCTGGGGAGGTAGCTGATAGGGCACAGGGCAGGGGTTGGGGAGTACAGAGCCTGGGACGGGCTATCCTGGGAGGGCAGATCCCCAGCAACCGGGTGGTTTGCACCACTGTGTGTCCAGCACCTGCCCCTCCTGACACACCTTTTCCACCATGGGGAGGGTCTGCATGAGAACCCAGCCTGGTTTAAGAATCTGGAAGTCCTGGGTTCCAGTCCTGCCCCACTGTTTCCCAGCTGTGTGGCCTCAGGGAAGTCACTGCTTCTGAGAGTCAGGTTGGTCATCAGTGAAACTGGCCATGCCTCTCCCCAGGGAGGCTGTGCACATTCAGGCAGCAAGGACAATTCATCCCCAGCCCAGAGGCAGGTAAACTGAGGCTACGAGAGCTCAGACTTGCTCCTTGCCATCCGGTCAGGAGGCGGAGGGGCTGGGAAGCCCCCAGGTCCATCTGGCTGCATTTCTCTCTCCCCTTGCCACAGGGTCTGAGACACTCAAGCCTGGCTTGGGGGCACAGGTGGGAATAATGTTCTGTTTTTTTTACTTCCATGAGGCCCCTCGAATGGTGCATGGGGGAAGGGACAGGGGTCTCCAAATGCCACCCTGTGGCAACCCCCAACCAATTAGCCAGGCTTCCTGGGGGCTCAGGGGATGCTCTGGTTTGACGAAAGGGTGTGATGCTGAAAATCTGCCTGAAGTGCACCTAACCAGCCAGCCTCTCCTGAGGCCAGGATCCGCTCCATCTCTAGCTCTACCATTTTATTTCTTTGGACAGGAAACTTGGAAAGAACTGTTGGATTTCATGGCTCCGAGGAAGAAGAATTCTCCAGAATCCATCAGCCACAGTCTGGCTCAAACTAGGAATTACTTGAACTTGGGTGTTTTTCTGTTTTCCCCTAAGCACAGGTGGTGACTGCCTTACGATTTTGAGGTTTTTAGGCACAAAGAGAAAACATGTCCCATTTTTCTGCTGGGGAAGCTCCGCCTTCCTCTTTCTATCACACTTTTAAAACCTCATAATCTCTGTATGGAAAAAAATGCCCCTCTTTACATTCATGAGAAGAAAAACATTTAAGATCTCCAATGAAAAAAGGGCAGAGAATATTGTCAAGTCCCACATGAGAAGACTGAATTCTTAAGAAGTATAAGAAAAACATTCAAGCTTAACAGTAACCAAGGGGATTCAACTTTTAACAATGAGGCATCTGTGTGTGCCTAGTAAATGAGCAAAAAAGTGTTTAAATGGCCAACATGAAATGCTGGTGCAGTTGCAGTGAAAGAGACATACTCCTTCCAACATCTGCTAAGCACCTAGCCTGGATCAGGCGCCTTCCTGGGATACACCTGCCGCCCTGCCATGGCCTATGACAACTCCTCAGACTGTGAATTCTTTGAGAGTGGGTGGGAGGGCCTGCAAGCACAGGACTCCCGGGAAGGCTCTGGGTGCCAAGCACCAGGTCACATGAGGGTCAGCTGTCAACATCCAGGCTGCGGAAGCAGAAGGCACACCCCAGCCATAAGCAAGAGAGGGGTGGCCTGGCAGACCCCATAGAGTTCACACACAGGAGGTGGCAGGGATGAGGCAGCCCCAAAGACCTCAGACAGCATAAATAACCACCAGGAGCTCAGAGGGGAGCAGAGGGAGGACCTTAGTTTTAGTTTTAAATCTTGGCAAAGAAATTACGGGAGATTGTGCACTTGGGCAGTGGGGTAAAAACAGTCTTGGCCAGGTGCAGTGCCTCACACCTGTAATCCCAGCACTTTGGGAGGCCAAGGCGGGAGGATCATGAGGTCAGGAGCTTGAGACCAGCCTGACCAACATGGTGAAACCCCATCTTTATTAAAAATACAAAAATTGGCTGGGCATGGTGGCACTCACCTGGAATCCCAGCTACTCGGGAGGCTGAGGCAGGAGAATCGCTTGAACCTGGGAGGCAGAGGTTGCAGTGAGCCTAGATCGTGCCACTGCACTCTAGCCTCAGCAACAGAGCGAGACTCCATCTCAAAAACAAAACAAAACAAAAAAAACAAAACAAAAAAAAAAACAAAAAAAAAAAACAAAGCCCTTGACCATCTGACTCCACCAGCAGAGAATCAATATCTCTTCTAGTCACTCATTCAGCCACACATGTCATTAATTGGTTAATCATTTGAATGAATTCATTCATTGACCAATCACTTCTTTTCCACTGGTATTAATTCCTTCAGCCACACTATCTTTGGATCACATGTTCATTCATTCGTTCACTGATTCACTCCTTAATCATGTGTTCACACTCCATTCATCTCCATTCATTCATTCTCTCCTCTGTTTCTGCCCCATTCATTCATTTGGCCACTTGATCATTGTGCCTCCTCCTGGTCATCCTGCCTAGGCTTGTTCGTTTGGCCCTTCCTGTATGATTGCCCTCAGCCTCCTGTATATGGCTGCACGCCCTTTCTGGAGCCTGCTGTGGGCACTCACCTTGTTGTCAGCACTGATGAGGAGGGGCTGGACTTTGATGCTGTCACTGACCACAGACACGGCGGTGCTGGGGGCCATGGCGGTGGCATTGCTGGGGGAGGTGGAGATGATGGCGTAGGCCACCCCGGCACTGGTCAGCGGAGAGGCAAGGGCGGAGGGCTCGGCGAGGGCCTGGGGCTGGCTGCCGGGCGCTGGCACATGGCTGACAGTGTTATTGGCAGTGGGGAGGGCTGGGCTGGGGTTCTTGACGCTGACCACGGTAGCCTTCTGGAATGCTGGGGGCTGCTTGGGTGGCCGGTCCCGGCCCGGGGCAACGGGGAGGCTGTCTGGAATCAGAGTCTTTGGCCTAACCTGGGAAGAAGGGATAGGTGTGTGGTCAGACAGGCGGACACACAGGAGCGAAGGGGAGGGGCCAACCTGGCTCGGAGACTTCCTATATTCAAGGAGCAGGCGCAGCATTGGAAAAAGCAGAGCCCATCACAGCCTCACAGCGGGTGAGACCTTGACCCCAACACCTCCCTCCTCCTGGGCTTGCACCGACTGTCCACAGGGCTCAGGAAGGGCTGCTCTGGACCCCAGGCCCTCCCAGCTGCACTCAGAGAAGACACTGAAGAGCAGCAGGGAAGATGGACACAAGGGGACAGTCTGTGCAGTAGGACGCCCTGCAGATTGAGTCCCAAGCAGTAAAGCCCCCTTTGGCCTTGGAAGTCTGGAAAGTGCTGCCCCTTGGCCAGGACCGGGAGGGGCTGTGAGGGCTCCTGGGCCCTGCCCAGTTCTGCTTCTCCACCTAGGTGGGGGCTGCTGCTGTGCTCCCATGAAAACCAGAGCTGTGCACGGGTGACTGCTGTGGCACTCTCCAACAACAGCAAAGGTGTGCAGAGGGCAGCCATGGGCAGCTGGGTTCAGGCCAGGGCTCTGGACAGACTGGGGCCAATCCTGGCTCCTCTGGGGTCCTGGTGACACACCTGAACTGGGCCAGATCCCTCATGTGCATGGGGCAATGAGACTTACTGGGGGTTGGAAGAAATAAAACGCACAGGAAGTGCTGGGTATACTCGACTGAGTGCCCCCCCACCCCACACCAAGCAGTGTTCCTGACGATGGGTAGAATTCCCACCATCAGAGCTACCACCACTGACCCCATGCACGGAACCAGAAGCCCCACATGCCCCTGATGAGGACACGCCAACCCTGGGAGGTCCATGCCAATATCACGTCCCTAGAGACAAGGGGACGAGTGTTGAGAGATGTTCAGTTTATGAATGTTGATGAATGCTGGGTGTATGACAGAATATATTGTTTGCTAGGAAGAATGATTGCAAGGAAAACCTAGCCGCCCCGCCCCCCAAGGGAAAAACTACTTGGGGCATTCCAAAGTGGCAGGACAATGTGTACATATCACACACCAGTTAAAACAATTCTTTAAGATAGCTGACCCTGCCCCTGTGGCGCCCCCGTGGCTCCCTCGTGGAGAATACCTTTTAGCACATTGTAATAAGTGGTAAGCAGGCAACAGCTGCCTACTTTGTATATTTTTGTGTTATGAGAAAATACAGAACACCTGTTTGTTAATAATAATCACCTGTGCAGAGAGACTAACTACGTGCATGCGCATCTGCTCGAGACCTTCAGCCCAGAATGCTGTCAGCCCGAGGCGCTCTGTTCTGTAGGCTGCTGGTCTCCCAGATAGACCCACTTTGCTGTTCTATCTGGGGATCTGCCTCTCATTTCCTTCAGCGCCGCCTGGGTGGGGGTCTCTCTGGCCGAGCTGGTACTCGGTAGAGGAGGAGAAGGGCCATGACCTGCCTTCTCATCTGAGCCCTGCTGCGCCCACACTGCAGGGTGGGCATCCTGTCCTATTCTACAGATGAGCAAACGGAGGCGTGCAGTGGAGACTCACCAGGAATATGATGCTACAGTCGTTATCATCAGGGCAGCGGGGCTTGAGCCAGGACTTGTGCAAGCCTGTCTGGCATCAGTGAGGGCACAGAGGCTGTGCTGCCCCGCCCATCTCCTCCCACCCTGTATCCAGTGGTGCATGTGGAGGGAGTGGTCCAGGGTGGCTCTTACAGGGCCCTGTGGTCTTGGGGAGGTCACCAGGGCACAGCAGGCTCTTCAGTCGGGTGGCATCACGTCTGTGAGCTCCCTGCCAGTGCCTGACACAGAAATGGCCCTTGAGTCTAGTGATCTCTGTGTCCCCTGCTGTGCTGAATCCTCAGCAAAATGAGCCTGGCCTCCCACATCAGGGCCCTGGCCACACCATGGGCAGGCGATGTGACCGGCCTGGGTTCCTGCCACTCTGCCCTCGGCACCAGCGGTCAGGGCCTTCGGCCCCCGATGCCAGGCTTACAGCCCAACACAAACTCCAACGTCAAAGGTGGAAAACTTCAGAAAGAATCCTTCTTCTTGGTCCTGCCAACCCTCAGCTGCAGACACTCACCCACTGGAAAACTGCTGCTCTCTGCCTCTGAAGAGGACTGGCATGGGGGCTGATGGATGCCCCAGTGGTGGTCAGCGAGGACTTCAGCTGTGGCAGTGGCCATTCTGTGTTCTGTCAGCACCTCCCTGGTCATCTGGGGTTTGCCCACATGTTCCGGTCGACCCTGGCCACCCACCCTATGTAAGCAGACTCTGGGCATCAGCTAGCCAGCATGAATCAGATGCCAAACACAGAAACTAAGCTCAGTTGGGAGCTGAGGATCTGGCCTGAGCCACCCCAGGGAGAACCTTTGGGGGACCCTGGAGCTTATAGCCTTTCAGTCTGTGTCCCCCGGCCTGTGTGCAACCCCAGGTCAGAATGCCCCGGGGGCCACCCTGTCCTTGCCCTCTCTCCTTTCTCCAGGTCTGTGGTCACCCTGCCAAGCTGGCTCCATCACAGGCTGCCTACTCTGATCCCCGAGAGCCTCCTGGGACAGCAGCAGCCAGCAGGTGGACCTAGCATGCACCGGACACCTTCTGGCCCGAGCTGACCATCCTGGAGGCCAGCAGGCCAATGGCAGGTGCAGACATTTGCAGGGTGGGGACAGCAGGGATAAAACATGGAGACAGAGGTCCAGGAGGCAGAAGGGAGAGAGGAAGAAGGGTGGGTGTGGGGCGAAGGGAAACTGCACTGGCCCTGATTGGCAGCCTCTCCCTGGAGCCTCCCTTGCTCTGAAGCCTCATATAGCTCCCTGCTGCCCACAGGTCACCAACAGGGGAAGCCTGACTCTAAGGTCCCCAGGGGCCCCCGGTGGCCTCTCCACCTCCATGACTCCCTCAGTGCTTAGACTCAGGTCTCTCTCTACCATCTCTGCCTCTATTTCTCACCTTGCGCCCTCCTCCTGAGGGGCTCTCCCTCTGAGGCCTAACTCCACCTCAGCCTGCAATGTCCTCTCACCCTGAGGCCTAGCGCAAGCACTGCCTCCTCCAGGAAGCCTTTCTTGACGCCCAGGTGTGCAGCAAGCCTCCTAAGGGCTCCCGCCACCCCTGTGTCTCCTTCTGGCACGGCCCAATCACCCTGGACTCACAGTATCTGTTTTTCCTTGTCTGTCCTCCCTCTAGACCAAGCCTGGCCAACCCACAGGCCACATGCAGCCCAGGACAGCTTTGAATGTGGTCCAACACAAATTCAAACTTTCTTAAAACATTATGAGATTATTTTTGCAATTGTTTTCCCTTTATCTCATCAGCTATTGGTGTATTTTATATGTGGCCCAAGACAATTCTTCTTCCATTGTGGCCCAGGGAAATGAAAAGATTGGACACCCCTGCTCTAGACTCTGATTTAGCTCAAGTGGGCACCCAGGGAAAGTTGCCACATGGATGAGACGCCCAGGGCAGCCACCTCTCGCCATCCTCGAGCTGGGGGAATCTGTCCAGTCCTGAAGCCC
>CAUYLG010006908.1:0-100017 GCA_963573385.1 Cacajao melanocephalus | reverse complement strand
GGTTTTTAATACCCATTTTTAGACTGCATTCTAGCCTGGGCAATAGAACAAGAATCCTGTTCTCTCTCCCTCTTTCTCTTCCTCTTTCTTTCTCTCTTTCATTCTTTTTTCTTTCTTTCTTTCACTCTTTCTTTCTTTCTTCTTTTCTCTCTTTTTCTTTCTAAAAAAATAAAAATAAATAAATAAATAACATACAGTTCTGAGACTGAGGAGGCCATGGGCACCAAAGAACACAGGGCATTTCAGGAAGGAACTGGTGTCTCAGACGGACCTTGACGAATGGGTGAATTTTGACGGGCGGAGGCCCAGAGGCCAAAGGAAGGACAGGAAAGATCTCCCTGGGAAAGCAAAGGTGGTCACAGAGGCAGTCACAGGAAAGCAGCTTGAGAGCAAACAGTTTGGCTCAGGAAAGGAGCTGGGCAGTGTGGGATGTGGTGGCACAGAAAGCAGGAAAGAGGGTTGAGACAGAGCATGCGTGAGCCCAAAAGGCAGGTTAAAGTGTGGTTACTGAATTGAAGGGAGCGCCCAGCAAAGAGAGTGGTCCAAGTCCCGGAAGGTGGGACATTGACTTCAGGCTGAAAGGCCTCCTGACTCACCCACTTGCATCGTGTGGCTCAGGCAAATAATCTAACCTCTGAGCGTCAGTTTTTCCATCTGGAAAATGAAGTCACATTAAAACCCATTTTTTGAGAACAGCCAACAATTAGATGAGATGAGAAAGATAAGGTGTTTGGTACAATGTCAGCCGCATAGCATGATTATTATAATAATATTATATAGCTCTAATAGATGACAATTTTCATACAATACATAATTGTGATAATGGTTCTCAAGACTAACCATGAGAGTACTGAGAAATCAAGAGGAAGCTAGATGAGCTGTGAGCCTGGAATACCAAGAGAGGAAAGATGCTCGGGCAGGCGTCCTCTGTGGCTAATTATTAAGATGATCTTAGCTATTCACTAAGGCAGAATTTCTACAAGCCGTAGCCTACTGGCCTCCCAAATATTTCTCCCTGGAAAGCAGCAAAGCCTCATCTTTAAAATTTCTTCTGAGTTGAGCTGCACTTTCACAATGTTCTTCCTCTCTGCACTCTTACCCTAGAACATTCAGTCTTGGGAGCAACCCCTGGAAATGAAAGCAGCCCTCCAAGGATGGCCTTGAGGGTCTGGGCCACAGAGGGAAGCAAAGGCAGGAGTCAAGAAGCCCAGTTAAGGGCCTCCCTGGGCATCAGTGGGGGGAGGACAGTGGGCAGATAGCTTCTATTTGCTTCCTTTAGCTTTGACTTTCAGACACCAACTTCTGTGCCATTGTTTGTCTTCTAGGTCTCTGCCCAGCTGCTAGTAACTGGGGGTTCCCCAAGGCCAAGGGCTGAGTCCAGCCTTCAGGCTTCCCATGTGACTGTGGGGTCAGCCCTGCAGTTCAGGGAGCCCCATCTTCAGCCTGCTGTAAAACTGTGACCCTGCTTCTCATGGACACCTGACCCACCCTCCTGTCTTTTCTCACTTTTGAGCTCCATGGAAAGGACAGTGCTCTGCTTCCCTCCTTACTCTCCTCGCCTCTGGCTCAGCCAGCCTCTCTTGCTGGGATTCTCCTTTGCCACTGGCTTTGTCAGAATGTGCTCCAGGCTTCTCAGGCCTGGTCTCTGCATCGTGCCTTGCCCACCATACCTTCGGTCTTCCTGCCCTCTAGGCTCTGATCTCCCTGAGATCTCTCGAATCTTGTGATTTTTTTCTCTTCCTTCACTCATTCCTCCTTTCAGCCCCTGCACCTTAAAATGTAACTATTCTCAGTCTCTTTAGTTTTACTTTTTGCTCTCTGGAGGACCTCTGCTATATCCGCTGCTTCAAGCCATGCTCGCAGGCATCCCAGCATCACGTCCCTGGCCCCAGCTGCCGCCTCTTCCCAGAGCCCCAGTTCTCATTTCCAGCCACCAGCTGCACTCCCACCCCATGCCGCAGGCCTTTAGGGACCCAGAGGTTGGCAGGCTCTTTCTCCCAGCTCTGCCCCTCTCCTGGCTGTGACTCTGGCACCCTCTTTTCCACCTCACCACCTTCCCATGACCTCACCTCACCACCATCACCCCTAATCCTGTTTGTCCTATTTCACTGGTACTTTTCCTACAGCTGGAGCCCCTTCATTCCAGCTCAGGGCAACCTCTCCTAGATGCCTTGATTCATCTGCTTTGCTGATTGGATTCCTGACTCCAGCATCTTCTCCCCTCCCAAATCTCTACAATACTACCTCTCCACCGTCTTTATTTAAGCATCTCAAATTCCCTGGAGCCTCCCCTAGGCCGCCATCTTCCCCTAAAATAAATGAATTGAATCTATTTCCTGTTACTTGGTTCAGACTTCTAGTGCCTCCCCCAGCACATGGCTCCTAGTCATTTTTTATAAACCTGTCTGCCCAGAAGATGACCAGCTACGGGCTAGGTGCAGAGTGGTGTTCATCTCAGCACCCCAGCTGCTGGAGCAGTACTCACTGGCTTAGGCACACAGGAAATGCATGAACAGATAAATAGAAATGCAGCTCCAGCGGAATCCAAGTGACTCAAAACCCTTTAATGGACCGCATCACCTACAGAATAAAGTTCGGGCTCCCAAGTGGACACTTGGGACCCCCAGTGCTGACCCCAAGGGCCATCTTTGTTCTCCAGTGCCCTCTGCTCCCAGCAGGCCCATGGTGCTCTCAGCTGCTGGCCACACTCACCCCAGACGTTGCTCCTCTGAGCTTTTCCTCCTGCTATTCGCTGCCTGTCAGCTTCTCCTCAGTCAGCACCTGTTGAAACCAAGATCCAGCTCAAGTGCTTCCCCTCCCACGACACATTTCTTAAATTGCCCCCTCAAAATCATGGGCCACTGCTCCCCATTGAGTGCTTTTTGCAGGTTGCATCTTGCTGCTGGGCCTTCCTGTTACACATACTGGTACACAAGCCTTCTCCTTCCTGAAGTATACCTTTCAGACCCAGGACCATTCATTTTTTTAAAAAAAATTTCTTTTTTTTGAGGCAGAGTCTCACTCTGTTGTCCAGGCTGGAGTACAGTGATGCAATCTCAGTTCACTGCAACCTCCACCTCCCGGGTTCAAGCGATTCTCCTGCCTCAGCCTCCCGAGTAGCTGGGATTACAGGTGTCCACTACCACGCAGGGCTAATTTTTGTATTTTTAGTAGAGACAGAGTTTTGCCATGTTGACCAGGCTGGTCTCGAACTCCTGACCTCAGGTAATCCACCTGCTTTGGCCTCCCAAAGTGCTGGAATTACAGATGTGAACCACCAGGCCCAGCCATTTTTAAATTTTATTTTTTTGTAAACATGTAAGATAGTCACATGATTCAAGGGCCCACATGGTACAAAAGGTCCACCTTGAGAAGCCTTCTTCTTACCCACACCCTGCCCTGTCCTCCCTAAGGACAATATTTATCTGTTTCTTTTGTTCTCTTTTATGCAAATACATGCAAATAAGAGCACATGGTCTTTTTTCTCCCTTTCTTACCCAGAAGGCGGCATGTCAGGTATACTTTCTGCACTTGCCTGTATTCACCGACTCCAGCGATGTTCCTACAACAGCACATGGAAAGCTTCACAATCTCTTAATAGCTACGTGGTGTTTCACTGACTTAGGTACCAGGGCGTTTTTGGCCTTTGAATTGTGTCCAGTTCTTTGCTATTTTGTGGACCCAAAGGTATGCATTTGCGGGATACATTCCAGAATCAGGATTTCTGTGCAAATAATATATGCATTTGTAATTTTAGTAACTATTGCCAAATGGGCCTCTCCGAGGGTTGTACCATCTTCTGCACCCAACAGTCACTTTTTTCAGTGAATCTAATAGGGATGGATGGTATGTCGTTATTCCATACCATTACGGTTATTACAGTTGCATCTGCATTTCCCTTCTTAGGAATAAGATTGAATGCCTTTTCACATGTTTAAGGCTTTTTGTAGTGGTTTTGTGAAATGTTTTTCTTTATTTTTATATTGAGTAGTTGGTCTTTTTATCAGATTCTAGGAAAGCTTTAAATATTAGAAGGATTTACACTTATCTGTCATATATGATGCAAATATTTTTTCCCAGTTTCTCAGTTGTCTTTTGATTTTGCTTATGGTCTTTTGTTTTTTGTTTTTTGTTTTTTTCATTTTGAAGTTCTTGACTCTTCAGAGTCAGAGTAGTCTTTTTTTAATGGATTCTGGATTTTGTATTACAACTAGAAAATCTTTCTTTCCTCCATGATATAAAAAATTCCTCCATGCTTCTGTCTAGTACTTTCATGATGTCATTTTCCACATTTAACCCACTAGAGTTAACTTAAGTGTTTGGTGTGAGGTATGGATCTTTCTTCAGACCACCTAATAGAGAACAACTCATAGAATTGTAGGTCTGAGCTTACCATTACCAAAGCTCTGAACTTGCTCTCTCAGCCTCTGATCCTGCCATTTCATGCTGTTCCTTCTGTGTCTCGTGGTTGACCAGTTCTTCATTCTAAAATTCCTTTTGACAATGTTATTCTCCAACCCACAGCTTTCAGTACTCCTCCATCCCTCCTCTGCAACACCTATGACCAAACATTCCACAAATTTTCCAGGTTCAATGTTACCAAAAACAAAAATGAAAGGAGTTCCCATATCTCACTTTTGAGCAACCAAGTCATTGTGCCTAGGGAGAAATCTTCACCTTCTTTGGATTACCAGGCTGACTTAGGGAGGTAGTAAAGTGGTTCAAACTAACAATGACAATAATACTATTATTTAGTCTTGCAAGGCACCAGAAACTGTTCTAAGTATACATATACAAAGCACTTAGCACATGGCCTGTTATATGTGTTTTTAAAATATTAGCCATATTTCTAGCTTCATCTTGCCTTGCTTCCCTCTATGAGGTTTCTATTTTTGATACTAGTTTATTAGCTATACCTGGAGCACTTTAGAGTTAAAAAGTTGTCTTCAGGTCTTTCATGGCCCCAGTGAAATTGTATTCATCAATAAGGCTGTTAACATCTGAACCAAATGATCAATCTTTTTCTCTTCTTTTTGGAGACAGGGCATCACTCTATTACCCAGGCTAGAAGAGGTTCAGTGGCATGACCATAGCTCACTGCAGCTTTGAACTCCTGGACTTAAGTGATCCTCCTGCCTCAACATTCTGAATCACTGATATCACAGATGTGAGACACCATTCCTGGTCTCTAATTGTTAATCTTAATATCACAAAAAGAGAAACAGCCAGACCTTATGTGTCTCTGTATGGTACAGTAGGAAGCTCCAGACCCATGGCTTAAAACTGAATTTAATAAAAACTTTAAATCTAATCACCAGCTTACAGGAATTATAAGATAAAGATTCTTATTAAATGACTTCATGAGGATGCAGTTAGCCAAATCTGAAATGTGAGAAATTTTACCCAACAATGACTGAATATATTCCGTAAATAAATGGCAGTGTAAGAAAGAAGGTTATGTAACACATTAAAATAAAATTAGAAGAAATAAAAGAGACCTAAGAGATAGCTCAACCAGTGGAGAAGATTGATCTCGTTTGAATTCTGATTCAAACAAATCAACTGCAAAAACTCATTTATTGATTGACCACAGAAATGTGAACACTGACAAAATGTTAGAAAATATTTTTAAATTATTCTTAATTGTTCAGGTGTATATTAGCAATGTGTGTTTGTTTTTTAAAAATCCTAATCTCTTAGTGAAATGTACTAAAACATTTTCTATGAAATGGCGTCTGATATTGGCTTCAACACAAAACAGCAAATTTACAAGTTATATTCCAGTGCATACCTTGCTCATGCTTATTATACCAGAAGCCATTCAAAGTCGGGAAGCAGATCCTACATCCTTCCCCTGGGCCTGGAGTGTAGATTTTCTGGGAGGCATATGTTGAATTTTCTGAGCACAGAGTCACATCAGCAGAGGAGCAGAGCTTCGTTGCCAAGTGTCCCTCATTTTGAGGGTTGGGTAAGTTGGGTCATCACATGCATATGACAAGATCATGGGAGTCTGGTGAGAGTTGGCATCCTTAGTTTTTCATGGAAAACATTGCCAAACCTATCCTCAGCACCTAGTCTCTTTTCCCCGACAGAAGCCTGGGAAATGGCAGTAACAAGAGCTTCATCATTGTCACATCCAACACCCCTAGTGTGGAGCACAGGAAAATAAACCTCCTGTTCACTTACAATTTAGAGAGCTGCAATTCCTGCTTACTTAAAATGCATAGAGGAGGCCAGGTGTGGTGGCTCATGGCTGTAATTTCAGCACTTTGAGAGGCTGAGGAGGGCGGATCACTTGAGGTCAGGAGTTTGAGACCAGCCTGGTCAATATGGTGGAACCCCATTTCTACTAAAAATATAAACACTGACCAGGTGTGGTAGCATGTGTCTGTAATCCCAGCTACTCAGGAGACTGAGGCAGGAGAATCGCCTGAACCTGGAAGGCAGAGGTTGCAGTGAGCCAAGATCACACCATTGCACTCCAGCCTGGGCAACAGAGTGAGACTCCATCTCAAAAATAAACAAACAAACAACAACAACAAAACATAGACGTAAAGTTTGAAGCTGAGTTTATTCATGTCATATGAAGTGCAGTTTTCTAGCTTTATCACCAAATCAGCATGGAGGACAATAATAAAATGTCCCCATCAGGGAGAACATTTCTTAGACCCAAATCGTCTTTCTTAAAGAGCTGACCTGCTTCCTCTTCAGTTCTTCCTCTACAGATGCAGAACTGTATACTCCATCATGTGTCCTTCACATTTTAACGTTCAACTTCAACTATTATATTGGCTATCACTGATGGAATATTCATCATCCCTTTTTGACCTTGCTATTTAATTTTTTATTTCATTAGCCTTATTGACATACAACTCTACTGATACAACAATGTAAAATAAAGCAGATCTTTACAATTTTTGAGGAAACCTAACATGTGTAGAAGCTGCCAGATGCTATTGTATATGATAGTGAAAAATGCCAGGTTTTAACATAATGGAAGCCAAAGATGGGTGATGGCCTGGTAATCTGAGGGGAAGTCTTCTCACCATTGATAATGATCTTGCATAAAACACCCTACCTCTGGAGACGTTTTGTTTTCTCTGGAATGGGACATTGGCCATACCATTCCATTTGTTTTTCTCATCTCTAGGTTCACAAATTTTGTGTAGGTCGCTTTGGACAGCAAAGAGATTATCACGTTATTCCTGATAACCACAAGAGATTATCACATTATTTCTGATAACCACAGAGTGGCTTGGAACTCAGACGCGGCAATGCTATGACCACGACCTTTAGTGTCGTCATTCCTAGAACTCCTTGATCCTTTGCTTCAACTACACATGCCACCACAGAGGCTTCTGCAGCTGGCTCGTGGCAGTGCAAGGAGGTCTGAGTTCTCCCACGACTGGTGGATTGTCTTGAGTCATTTCTACTCCCTAGCCAGAGCTGCCCTAGACAGGAGCACCCATTGAGCAATGGCAGTCCAAGCCAGGGTGTCACCGAAGGCCCCTCTAAGTGTCTTTTTCTGCAGCTGTCCCTGGAGCACTAAAAAAAAAAAAAGTGTTGTTTAGTATTTCCAGCTAGGAATTACCTGAATTACATTATACTCACCATAAGTATAATGACCATTATACTCAGGTAATGAAAGCAGAATTGGAACTCTGAATTTCAGAAAAGGAAAAGCTGCTTGCTGTGTTAAAAAGATAGTAAATTTGAAAAAGGAAGATAAGGTGTTTTTAAGTTACAAAAAAGAAAAAAAACCTGTTTCCAGGGAACATTCCTTTTACGCCTAGGAATAGAAGCTATTTCCAAGGTGAAACTCCGGACATGTTTTATGACGTAGTGCTAAGCCCCTGCACAAGAGGCCCTGCATTTGAAATACCGGAAAACCACCACAGCTACACACATAGAACAAATAAACAATTAAAGGGGCCAAAGGAGACAACACAGTTACATCCAAAGAAAACGGGCCCCTTTTTGATTAAACATTCTTTACCTTACCAATTTAAGTGGAGAAAAATGACAGCTTGGATGTTTAGCCCCACAAGGTCTACAAATGCAGCTGATGAGTAAATTTCAAGGTTGGGTCTTTTTGAGCAAACTTCAAGGTTGGGTCTTGCCTGGTTACCGAAGAAATTATAGCAGCTGCCTCACTGTCAACTATCCCGCCCCACCAGGTCCACATGGCTGTAAACTGATGTGCCCTTTCTTGGCCTTTCTAGGAAGAGCTGAGGCTTGCTGAGCAGCTTCTACGTGCCAGCCATCCTTCCAGGCATTTCCACGTATTATCTTGCTTGAGTCTCACAACAGCCCTGGGAGGCTAAACTAACCAACTCACCTCCATTGTACAGATGAGGAAATTGAGGGGTATAGATGAAAACTCATCTCCAGCCACACAAACCAGGAAGTGCCTGAACCAGGATTTGAACCTGGCGTTTGACTCCAGAGTCCACATTAATTCCCTATGCTATTCAGGAGACGAGAACGTTGGAGCACACTCTGTTTTCAATTCAGGCACATCCAACCCTCCTCTAAGATTTAATACACAGCCTACTCAGAACTTCCCAGAAGACCTTTCTGGCCAGCAGGCTACCCAACCCCTGAATGACTCCTGTAGCCCTCTCTAGAGCCCCACAGGGATGCTTTGAGTGCTCACCAGTGCCCCCACCAGGAGGCAGCTGGTGGGAGGAGAGACAAAGAAGGCAATTGGGGAATTTGACTAAGCCTGTTTTCAAAAATATTTGAGAGATGATTTATAAGGTGAAGACCTAATAGAATTTAAAGATTTTAATTATCTATCCATTACATGGATGCCATGGATGAGCTCTGGATCCACAAATCCCCTAACAAAGATTGCAATTTTGTGTCTCTTAAATCATCCTTTGTTTTCATTATATTGTCAAAGGCTTACTAAAAAAATTCTAAAATCACTGCTGTCTTTGTTATTCAAACTTGTGAATAAGTAAAAGTGTATTGTAAAATAGGCAACATAGTGGCAAATGCAAGGCATTTCAGGTAGCACACGTTTTATTCTGTTTTCTGCCACCAGTCAATTTCACCTTTTAGAAAAGACATTGACCTTGAAATCAGAAGACCTCGGTCCTTATGCTGGCTCAGGCATTCACCAGCTGTGTGCCCCGAGGAAAGGCCTATATTTCTTAGCTGGCTTATTTTGTAGAAGGAGGATAGCAAGATTTTGCCCTGCCTGCTAAATCCAATGGTTCAGTTATGGGTTTAAAAAACATAACATTGTCTTGTAAAAGAACATTAGCCCTTGAAAATGCCCATGAAGTATAGATACAATATATTCCTAAACTTTGGACAGCATTTCTTAAGGACAAGCAATTCTCTTGCCTGGCCAAATTTGCAACAATCTTTCACTTCCATGAAAGGTGTTAAAATGAAAGGAAAGGCAGGTACTTGTCCTTATGTTAGAAGTTGGGAAATACTGCTGCCTTCTTAGGCTGCAAGGACTCAGTACTCTTGAGCAGCCCAAGCACCGTGAGACATCATCAGAGAAGACCCTCACTGATAACTCAGGGCCTGGCAGTGAACGTTAAACACGTGAGACTCCTTTATCTTTTTATGAAGTTGTCTTGCTTGGCCCCACCTCTGTCTCAGGTGATGAGTCCCACTGACCTTGTAGGAGGAAGCTGGAATCACAGTACCTGGGAGTAACTGTATTAATTAATACTGACGGCCCTAAATGCCAGTGATCGCTCAAGCCCCTACCCTACGACACTTTTTTGAGGCCTCCATCTGAAATAATTTATAGTCTTTGGTCTGGTGGCTTTGTATGGCTGAGCCTAATGACTGTTTCTATTTAAATTTCAGATGCTTAATTACAGTGGAACACTTCAACACCATTAAATTAAAACAAGCTACTAGCTTGTTCTTGATCATGGCCTGGCACAAGTTAATAGTGATATCATATATTTAACTTACACCACACATTTTGCGACCCTCGGAACAAAATGGAAAAATGCCTTCACAAATCAGCTTGTGAGCTAAGAACTCTTCTACCAAGGAAAGAGTTCGGGCAGCATGTTTCATCTGCTAATGAGATTTTAGTGTTTTGCGGAGACCAGAGTGCCTTTTCTTGGGGAGTAATGATTTTCCAATTTGGTTTTCATAAGGACTGCTTATATTACATTTTGTGAAAACTAATGAAATTACATATTTCTTGTAATCATGGTCTTATTTACACTGCCATGTGACCAAGCCTATTATTTGGACTTGGCAAATGAGCAGACAGGCCATTAATCCTCAGCCGTTCGGTGTAGAAAGCCAGCTTTTTAGGTGCCACAAAATCCTGCAACACAAGTACCTATGTTGGAAGAGGGTTAAAGGCAACATCAGACCCCTGTAAGATAATATTCCTTGGGAATGGATGTTAAGAGTTAGTTTGTGTCTTTACAACATCAGTCATATGGGTATTATTTGCATCTGACAGTTTTTCTTTTAAGATTAATGTGCTTATGAAAACCTTGTGCGTTACTCTACGAGGCAAGCTTGAAATCCATCAGCATTACCATCGGAATGACACAATGCTGGGAGAGCAAACCAAATGACAAACAGAATCTGGTTTTCAGAGGCCAGTGTGTGTTGAAGAGAAATGATCTGAAGCCAAATTTGGCCTCCTTCCAGAAATTCCTCTTGCTATGCTGTTGGCACAGCCCACCAAAGGGCGGGGGCTGGGGGAGGAGGGAAGGCACTCAGACACGGAGCAGGAGACAGTACCGTGGGGACAGGGGAATCGGAAGCGAGCATGATGGATTGGAAAACTTGATCTTTATTGCAAACAATAGTCATATGTAAAACCAAGTCATGGAGAAAGAAAAAAAAAACCTTTGTGAAAAATGAGACTTTTTCTGGATCATTAGAGAAAGTCGTTTCTAACATGACCATTTGACACACAGTTGGCAATGTCCACGCAGTTGGATTTGAGGAGTAAGAGCAGAATGGGGGAGCAGCAGCTTAAGAGGAGGAGGATCTTGAGGACCTCCACTGCGTCAGACTTTGCATTTTAAGTACTGCAAAGGGATGCTGGCGCTTATGAGAAGAGGAAGGAGAATTGTGGTGTGGTCTGCAGGCCAAGGGGAAATCAAAGCGATGTCCAGCTTGAGAAAACGGGTTGCTGTGTGCGGCAGCCAGAGATGCGAACAGCAGTCGCTGGGCTCAGGGCAAACCATCATGTAGAGATGCAAAACGGATGCCAGGACTGGCAGCAAGAGCAGCAGGCGGGGCTGGCAAGGCCCCACTCAGGCGTCTGGACTGACAGTCCACCACACTGAGAGGGATGAAGGGGATTCTCACTACCCACTGCCATCATGTTGGCTATCATCTTTCTTGATTTCAGACAGTTTCGCTTTGGCTCAACTTGGCCAAATCCCACTCCTTCAGCTCAGAAAGTAGATGGCCAGAAATAGAAGGCAACAACCCTTGAGAGTTTCCTCGTTCCACAGCGTTTTTGAGTCCCAAATCACTTCCAAATGTGGCAGCCCAGCGAAGCGCCAAGAGATCGCACTGCCTGCAGCAACTGCACATTGGCGATGTGATGAATTGGTGGGACCCCCACGGCAGGCGTTGCCAGTGGAGCAGGCCAAGAGGCTGTCACTGCCTGGGGGAGTTAGGAAACAGCGGGACAGGCTGGCTTTTCACACCATCTCAGCCCAGGCCAGCACTCTGCAGCACTGACAGCTTCCAATGGGTGTTGCCTCCTGTCTGGCTTGGGAGAAGCTGCACAAGACCAAGTGTCTGAAACAGGCAGTAGATGCAAGAGTAGGGAAGACGGGAGAGGCATGAGCAGTAATCAGACAGCAAATCCCAGCGGCTGCCAGGGATTTGTTCCTAGACATCTACATCTGAGAGCCCCTTCTCAGCTCCAGGCCTTAGAAAAGTGCACGTGAGTGGAGTTCAGATCGACTGGCCCGAGGCAGTTTCTCAACAGGCTGCAGGCATGCACATCTCTGCAGCTTTCAAGGAAGGGAGGGAGGCCTGGTGGCTGAGGCTGCTGTAAGCCACAAGCCTCTACATGGGCTTCAGCCTCCTCTCTCAACCTCCCAGGCGTCTCATCTGCTGGACAGATGATGGTCATTCTGTGTACATTTGGTGGGTGGGCTACTTAGCCTGTCCCGGGGGGTTTGAAAGCAGAAATTATTATAATGCACCTTGGCTTCTTGAGAATCCAGAGCAGATTCCTCTGTTGATTTCTTTCCAATGGAGGTGGCCCTCATCAAAGCCAGCCCTGCAGGGAGAAGCAATGGTCCGGAACCGGGTGAAACCCCTGTCAGGCTCATTTTATTTCAATCTACACGTTCTGCAAGAGAGAGGCAGCCAGGTGGGGAGATATTGCATTCCAGTCTCACTCCTGAGCTTACTTCCAGCTGTCCCTGAGCAGCCCATTAACAACCTGGCACCTCCGCCCCCTCATCTGCAAAATGGGAGTAATACAGTGACCACCCATGCATAAGGTGCTGGCAGTGAGGAATGTATAGGCTACTGAATTTAAAATCATCATCATAAACCTAGTCTATTGACAGAACATGGGGTTTTCTAAGTGAATTCAGCTCAAACTCTTGAAAAGTAAACAAATGTAGTATATTTCAAATGCTTGAGTGTCTGCACGATGGTGACATGGACATATATTTATTTTCTTTTGGTGACCTAAAGCTCTTAAGAATTCAGTCTTTCTTTTCTTCTTCTCTTTTCAGATGGAGTCTTGCTCTGTTGCCCAGGCTGGAATGCAATGGTGGCACAATCTGGGCACACTGCAACCTCTGCCTCCTGGGTTCAAAGGATTCTCCTGTCTCAGCCTCCTGAGTAGCTGGGATTACAGGCGCACACCACCATGCCCAACTAATATTTTGGATTTTTAGTAGAGATGGGGTTTCACTATGCTGACAAGGCTGGTCTTGAACTCCTGACCTCAGGTGATCCACCCACCTTGGCCTCTCAAAGTCTTGGGATTACAGGCGTGAGCCACCGCGCCCAGCCCTTTTTAAAATTTTCAATAAATAAGTCTATTTCCTTTCTCCTCCCATAAGCCTACGCCATAAACCAGCCTATTCTTCTATTGTGCCATAAAAAGATTGAGGACACATTATTCTATACAGGTCCCAAGAGCACACGACATCAATTGTCTCTTCCCTGTTAAGTGGTGGATTTCCATTTTTAATCTATAGGAATGGACTAACCATTCCATCCTTGAGGCATCCTAAGTCTCAATGAAACACTCAACTTACATGCGCTCTGTGCAGCCAGAGACCACCATCATACATGCAGTTTGACATTGGTAGAAACACTGTTATGTAGCATATGGCTGTACAGAAAATTGTGTAAATTATGGTACATCCATATAATGGAGTAATATGTAACCAAAAAATTAACATGATATCAAAAAACTAACATGTGGTGAAAAAATCAGAGCAGTACTTTCTTGAGAGTGGAGTGGGGGTTTGACCAGGAAGTGACACGAGAGAACTTATAAGATGATGATAATGCTCCATACCTTGACAGGGGTGTGTATTACCCAGGTGTATGCATGTGTCAAAATTCTTTGAATTGTTCACTCAAGATTTGTGCATTTTAGTATGGTAAATTTCCCTTCAGCAAAGAGCCATAAACAAATATTGAGCTCTAGCTAATTGTGTGCATGCTGAAGTGTACCGGTTTCTGCAACTTACTTGAGGCTGTGGTCTGAATGTATGTGTGCCCCCCAAAGTTCATGCATTGCAACCTGATCCCCAGTGTGATGGTGTTCGAGAGTGGGGCCTTTGGGAGATGATTAGGTCATCATGGGGTCTCTGCTCTCATGAACGGGATTGGTGCCCTTGTATAGGAGTCCCCAGAAAGACAGCTAGCCCTTCTACCACGTGAGAACATAGGAAGAAGGTATAATTTGTATACTAGAAAGTGGGCCCTCACCAGACGCTGAATCTACCAGCATTTTGATCTTGGACTTCCCGGCCTCTAGAACTGTAAGAAATAAATTTCCATTGTTTATAAGTGACCTGGTCTGTAGTATTTTGTTACACCAGCTCAAACAGAGTAAGACCTTTGAAATCTGTTAAATAGAAGATGGATTGATGGATGGATAGTGATGGAGAAATGAATAGATATTTAATAGAACAAATATAGCAAAAGATTAGTATTAGAATATAGGTGGTGGATATGCAGGTGTTCTCTGCCTGTGATTTCTATCACCTTTCTGTATTTGAAATTGTTACTGAAAGTATAAGGAACAGGATGACAGAGAATATTTAATGACATTTCTCCTGTTATTAAAATATATTTTATTCCATTTTTTGTGAAAATGTCAAAAGGGGTTATTTCTAAGTATTGGAATTAGAAATGGTTTGCTTATGTTGACATTTTAGAAAATGTGTTGGTTTGAATTAGAAGTTGCTTTTTATAACCTTGCTTCTCTCACTGCTCAAAGTGGAAATTCAGGCCACTGTTGCCAGGAAGTAGAGTAGACACGTTCTGTACCTCCAGCCCACCCTGTAAGGGCCACTCAGGACCTCTCCCACGTGAGGGCCAGTAGGTTTTGTGATCACAACCACAAATAAGTGTGTGTTTGTCAAGCTGTTTCTAAAGCCTTAGAAGTATGTTGCTCAATTATAAATTGAGACCAAACTTCCTTTCCTTTGAGACCAAACTACAGATGGCTTGAAGGCAGTCATCAGAGGTGATATGATTATACCCTTCACACCTGGTTTCCAAACAGTTCCATGAAGTTGTAAATCAAATCCCAGTTCTGTCTTTTTCTCAATGTTTCCTATGGGAATGATAAGGCATGTTCCATGTGAAGAGGTGGATCCTAGAGTTATTGTGGCACATGTGCTAAGGTGGGTCTCATACCCTCACTATGTGGTGAGAAGTAGATCTCATAGAATAATTTAGAAACACTTCATCTTTGATGAACTACTCAACGGGACATTTGTATTATTTTCTGGCCTAATGCTTTTAAGTAAACAGGAAATATTTATTTTCTTCTGTTGAATTATTGACACAAATACTTCAGCCTTTTCATTTTAACTTTTAAAATTTTCCAATTTACATGCAGTGAAATTCCACTTTTTTGGTATACAGTTCTATGAGTTTTGACAAAGGCACTGTCACGTAACCACAACCCACATCAGGATGTCATCTTTTCTCCCTAGAAGCTCACATATAAATATTTGAGCCTCTGGCTGTAGCAATGCTTTGGAATGTTGTTTTGGTTCTTTGTTTTTTTAGAGACGGGGCCTCACTATGTAGCCCAGGCTGATCTCAAACTCCAGGGCTCAAGCAATCCTCCCGCCTCACCCCCCAAAATAACCGAGATTACAAGTGTGAGCCACCATGTCTAGCTCAGTTCATTTTATGCCTGGAGAAATACAGACTACATAAAGATTGTGGAACCTCTTTGCTGAAAAATGCTATTTGAAGTTTTGTCTTTTGAATAGTTACTCTCTTCTTGAAATAAATCAGATAATAGGAAAAATTGACCAAGGTACGGTGTGGGGGAAGCTCAGTGTGAGTAAATAAGATGACGTAGTTTGCAATATGAGTTCAAAATCAAAATGTGGAGCATAGCTGGATGGTGCAGGAGCCAACAGTGATATTTAGTTAGGGCACAGATGCTGATACCAAACTCCTTGTGTTCCAACCTTGCTCTGCCACTTGCTAGCTGTGTGACCTTGGACAACATGCTTCCTTGCTCTGTGCCTCCATTTTCTCATCTGTAAAATGGGTCATAACAACATTAATTGCATAAGGGTTTTGTAAAGATTAAATAAGGATTTAGGTACATGGTAGCAATTGATAAACTTTTATCTTTGTTATTACTGCACAATCAGGAAATCCTATTTCTATGCATATGATTCTGTTTCTAATGTGTATGCTGGACCCAGTGACACGGAATACAGCACTGAAAAGGTCAGGAGAGGGGAATGTGCCTCTGACTACAGGCAGTTTTTTAATGGAAAATTCTACCAAGAGAGAAGGCTGGTGAAGAAAATCCCAAAAGCTTTTGTTCCAGGAAAGGTGGGAAGCCAATCGGGAAGACATTTCCTTTGAAGTAATTGACAGGCCACATGTGCCCACTACACCTGCCCACAGCGCGCAGGACATGGGCTCAAGAACGTTCCACATTGGGATGCCTTTCCCCACTGCATCAGACTGAAATGGAAAGGCTGTGGAGGCCGCCTTTTAGGCAGGGCCCCTCTGTGTTGCCTAAAAAACGCTGGCTTTGAACAAGAGCTGTCTGCGGTTTGTCAGGCAGATCCACCATCAACAGATACATTATACCCCTTCTCAGGCCTGTGGGCCTGCTCACCACCGTGCCCCTGTTGAGGAGATGAGGGGGATGTTGTACCCCATGCTTATCCTATTTCTGTGGATGTTGGCATCTCAAATCTCACTGGGGATTCAGAAACAGTTCCAGGAAATGGCTCTTGGGAAGAAGAATGTTCTCACCACATGTTTGTGGAGCTGCTGATTGGGCTGGCTTGAGCCTGTCATGGTTCCCACCTCTTTCTGTCATGCTCTGAAGCCTGGTGCCTGTCCCTCCCGCCCATCAGCCTCACTTCCCACCACTGCCCAACCTCGGCGGCTCCTCCGGTCCTGCTCTCTTGTCACCATCGCGCCACTCAGCTTGTGGCCCAGGACTCCAGCCCTGCCTTCTGAACGGGTTTTCTTTCTGAAAATAGCTCCCCTCCTCTCCCACACCAGCATCTCGTATGTCTCTTCCGTTCTACAATCCAATCACATGGTTGAACTGACAACCCAAGTCTCCCCAGACCCTGTGCCCACTGAATCCCTCTGAAAACTGAAGAACAACATAGGGAAAAGCACACTGAAGAGTTCAGCTGAGAGCCGGGAACCGGAGGCTACCCATGGGGAGCAGAGGGACAGACTCCAGATACGGCAAGGCAGAGGGGCTGCATCCGATGGGTTTCCAGTACTGTTTCCTTCTCCTAAATTTCTGGCATTCGAAGACCTTCTCACTGTGGAACATCGGCCATTGTCTCCCCTAACTCTAGTCATGTCAGACATAATCAATTCCCCAGAGTGCTAGGTACTGAGAGAATTTATGACCTTGGATGTGTGTGTGTGTTTGTGTGTGTGTGTGTGTGTGTGTGTGTGTTTGCTTTGGGTTTCTGTTTATGAAATTTCTTTAAAAAAAAAAAAGGAAGAAAATTGACCTCTCCGTAAGGTAATCAGAAACTCTCCACAATGTGAAATTGTGGCATTTTTACTTTAATTTGAACAAATGTATTCAAATTGATGGCAACAGTCTAAGCAAGAATGGCCCCCAGCGAGATAGAGCAGCCGGGTTTTCTTGAGTGTTCTGCTAAAAGTAGATGGGCCTAAATTTGCAGTTACACACAGTGCTGAGCGTTGCGTGTGGAGGGAGGTCGAAAGCGCTGGATATGCCGTGAGGTTGAGAACACAGTGGCGAGAACAATGCCATCCCTGGTCTTCTGTGATGTCCCGCTGAATAACAAACCACCCCAAAACTTCACGGCGCCAAAGAATACCCATTCAGTTTCACCTGAGGATTCTGTGTGTCAGGAATCTGGATGGGACAAAGGGAGGGTGGTTGTCTCTGTCCTCCATGTCCGAGGCCTCAGCTGGGGACACATGACTGGGAGTGACTGCAGCTGCTGGAATCATCTGGGGACAACTTCACTCACATGTGTGGTGCCTGGGCTGGGGTGAGCAGAAGAATTAGCCCACTAACTGGAGCACCAACACAAGGCCGTGCCCATGACCTGGGCTTCCTCACAACATGGTGGCCTCAGGATACTGGACTTCCTACACATGGCTTAAGACTGAGATGTTCCAGTGTCCAAGTTGGAAGCTGCATGGTCTATTAGGATCTTGCTGCAAAATTCCTGTGACATCACCTTTCACCACATTCTACACATTACAAGTGAGCCACAAACCCAGTAGATTCCAGGGGAGAAAACATAGACCCTACTTCTTCTTGGTGGGGGTGTTAGAGAATTTGTGGCCGTGCTTTAAAAGCACCATATTCGCCCTAAAGAGAGATTAGTAAATAATCTTAAAAATGAATATAAATGTTAAAAATCACAAAAGATGCTATGTAAGAAAAAAAGTATATGTGAAAGTGTCGTTGGTGTATTTCATATTCACTCCACTCAGATGTACAAGAAAAATGCAGCTTCTTTACTTTCCATCACTGATTCCATCTTTCTCTGGAGCCCCACCACCCCTAGTGGGGAGACATAGGTTGCTAATTCACAGTATTTTTGCCTTCTTTGGTTTAATTAATTATGTTCTATTTAAAAGAGGCTCCATCCATGAAATATTCAGTATGTTCAAACTGCAACACCCTGCCTCCTTCCCAAGATATCGCCTGGGGCGACTTGGGGGAATATTTTCAGTAGAGTGGAAAGACAAACCAGATCAGAAGGAGCTGGGATGATATCAAAGCAGAGGCATACCTAGAAGCAGAAGGAAGCAACAAGGGCAAGGTCAAGAAAAGATTTCTTTGAGATGCAGACAGCCTGAAGGAAGAAGACCAAGTAGCGCAGGAGAAGCAGAGAAAGGAGGGGTGTGGTGGACAGCAAGGCATGCTGACCCCATCTCCTTCCAGACTTGCAGCTCTGCTGGGGACAGCACGGTCTTCAGGGGCCTCCAGGCATCAGCGCCTGAGTCTGGGTCAGAGAGTGCTCCACCCACGCTGAAACCCCTTCCCAGCCTGTCCCAGGTCCTGTAGCTGATGGTTATGGAAGTGGAGAGCTGGCTATCTTGACCAACTCGAAAGGGCCTTCTGCTGCAGAGCTCCCTATGGAACTGGTTGAGGCTGTCATTGGGTGGGAATCACAGCTCCACTTCTCCCTCTGCCCTCTCCTGCCTCCTTCTCTCTCCTTCTACAGGTGCTATTCTGAAGGGCACTCCTTCAAATATGGCCTGCACACTACACTCCATGTCAGAGCCTGATTCCTGAGGACTCTTCCTGCAGTGGGTGGGATCAAGGGCCTGTGACAGTGTGGACAGAACAATAGGGACCTACAGGATCTATGGGGCATGAATGGAGAGGCCAGCCTTCTAAGAGAGGCCTGAGTTTCAAGCACCAAACCATTGGTCCCACCGCACCCACTAGCTCTGAACAGCAACCCACCTAAGATCTGCATTCCATGAACCCCATGGTTTGTGTGTGACCAGCCCTCTTGAGCCCTCAGACCAGCAGGGTGGCACCTGAATGAGCTCTCAACGCCCCCCCAGGCATTGCTCACACTGGTAAACCTGAGATACTTAGAATGAATGTTGTCTGTAATCGATTGTGTGATATTGGGCTGTTCAAGTTTAATTACACTGGAATTACACCTTAGAAGTATGGAATTATCCATGATAATCCCAAAATAACAACAAAGGGAAAATAAGTATAAGCAAGATGGCTCCACTTAGAATCACAGGAAAAACTCACACACCAGGCCTGGCCACTCCCGATTCATCATTATCAATAAAAGATGGCATAGGGCCTGCTCAAGCCAGGTGTCTGATCATGTGGCCCCTGCGGAGTAAGTTTTATGCTCCTCTCCAACATCTTCCCATCTTCCCTTCCTCTGAGACTGAAGAGCAGGAAGAGAAGTGGGGAACTTCTTTTGGAGAAAGGGGATGCTTCCAAGTGATTTTGTTAAAATGGACCTGCTTTCGATCTCTGGGCACAGGAATCATTTCTCATGCTTTACTATCAATATAGAGGAAGGATAGGATGTAAGATGCTGTGCAAAACAGAATGAGTCTGCTTTTCTTTCTATTGGATTTATGCTCTAAATTTATTAATTCTAAAAATATAAGACATATACAAAGAGTTCTCAAATCTGTGATAAAGAGGCAAACCTCAGAGGGCAAAGGACATGAACAGGAAATACACCTGAGGAATACAGCAAATGTGCAATGAAGTGTGCCAACTCACAAACTGAAACCACAATGTGACAGCCTTGTTTTTCTATCATATCAGCAATAATTTAAAAATGGACAGAACCCAGGGTCAAGGATGGAGGGCAAAGGGTACCTTTGTACAATGCGATGGGCATGTACTTGCTTTCTGGAAATCAGCTTAACAATATGTGTCCTAAGGAAAGGGTCATTCGTGACCTGTAAGGATTTGGCCACAAAGACATTCATTGCAACACCGTTGGTAGTAGTGAAAACAAACCAGCTGAAGTGTAATTACAGTTTACAGTCATAGTACAACTAAAACAGAATAATACAATACAATCACAAAAAAAAGAATGCAGTATATTTGGGGAGTGGAAGAGAGTAAAATAACAGTGATTAAATGCGTGGGCTCCAGAACCATACTGCCTGATTTTAAATCCTACCTGGTCACTCAGCCTCAGCTTCCTTCTACATTGAATAAGGACAATCATGACATCTTCATAGGGTGTGGCAATGAAGCAATGACACAATGCTAGGAAATACTTGGCAGAGGATTTGACGTGGAGTAAGTACTCAGTAAGGGTCACGTAGTAATAGTAGTAGCACTGGTATTTACCAATATGGGAAGATGCTCACTGCAGGTAAGTGATTAAAAAGATATATGATGTACTAACTAGAATCAATGAACTTATTAAACAGGAACGAATGAAAGAGAAACGCTAGATGAATATATACTTAAGTCTTGCTATCAAGTTATGTGGCAAAAACTGGAAGCCTGGTGGAACATTTTGGCAAAATAAAATCTTATTTTGTCTGAGTGATCTAAATGGGAGCTTTCTCGCTTTTTTTTTTTCTTTGAGGCAGCGTATCGCTCTGTCACCCAAGCTGGAGTGCAGAGGCGTGGTCTTGGCTCACTGTAACTTCCATCTCCCAGGTTCAAGCTATTCTCCTTCCTCAGCCTACCTCAGTAACTGGGATTACAGATGTGCGCCAGCATGCCCAGCTGATGTTTCTGTGTTTTTAGTAGAGACAGGGTTTCACCATGTTGGCCAGGCTGGTCTCGAACTCCTGACCTCAAATGATCTGCCTGCCTCAGTTCCCCAAAGTGCTGGGATTATGGGCATAAGCCACCATATTGTCTCTCATTTTCTTTTGACAAAATATTCACTTTGCTATTCTTTGCCTCTGTTGGGGTTTCCTGCTGGTCAGGAGTGGCTTACAGATTCTTAGAGGTATCTGTTGGTGACTCAAGTGAGATTTTCTATAAGAAGTTGTGTCTTAGACAAGCTCCTGATAAACAAGCTCCTTTGAGAAACCCGTGAATCAGCCTGGCTGAGTAACCAGTGAACAGGTGAGAAGAGGAAACATTTCATCCTCTCTGGGGGTCATGAGACTTATATGGGAAACAGCCTGCAGAAGGAAAAAGAAATTTTGGTTAAAAGAATAGTAGAGGAAACTCAAGTTCTTCAAGGTTGCTGGCTGAGTTCATGAAGTAAACACCCAGATCTGAATCACTGAGGACAAAGGAAGGCACAGCAGAAAGTGTCGGGGTGAACACGTCATTTTAAGATGAGTCCCAGTGTTTGTGGAGGTCACTTGACGTGTGTTGCCCAAAGGGTGGAGCTAGACCCTAATTCTACCCTCGCTGGAGCTTTGTTTTCATCATCCCAAATCTGCATTTGTAGTATTTTATCCCTCTTTGGGGTGGATATTGTGCTCCCTACCTTCCAGTAGAATTGGTAGAAGCAATATACCAATGGCAGTGAAGTCTGTGTGGGAAATGAAGTTTGAGGATTTATCAACATCTTGTCTGTTGTAATGCAAAGTGAGCTCCTAAGTTCAGCAGCGGCTGCACCTGCAATCTTGACCCCTGACCTGAACAGGAAGAGACTGTTGATAATACTTAAAGGAAACTCAAGGTAGATTAGATATTACAGGGACATCGTATTGGACAGGTAGAGCTTCCAAGAGACCAGGTCAGCAGGAGCATTGTTCTCAGGTCCTCAGATACTCTTCTACACCCCCGGTTGCAGTAGGGGTCTGCTGAGTGCAAGGGGGGCCTTTGAAGAGATGGGATAGGGCTCCCCATGCATGTTTGCCTCCTTAGGTTCAATCTGTTCAAAAAATATTTCCCCATTGCCAACAGTGTGTAAGGAGTGAGCAGCCACATACAAGCTTCTCCCACAGGGCTTGCTGTCCAATGGACCTTCCAAGAATGGTTAAATAGAGTGGAACCAAAAGAAATCAGAAACCGCAGCTGGAAACACAAAGTACAGCTCCGAGCTCCATTCAGTGCCAGCTGAGCCAGTGCTATGCCCACCCTTCAGGGTTCTCCCTTTCTGAGATTATAGAAACTTCAGGAAAATTTCAGCCTATGGAATATTCCTGGTTAAATTGCTCCCTCTTGGTCTTTGTACCACAAGAGGGGTTTGAACCACAGCATTGCAGCATTAACTTACTGGCTGAGTTGAGAGCCATGTTTCCTTATTTAAGGTTGCTGGTCAATCCAGGCTCATTGTTCTGATCATCTTCCACGAACCTAGAGTCAGACAAACCTGAATTTGAGCCCAGGATCTGCCAGGCAATCTTACCACCTTTCCTTTGTCCGGTATTTCTCCAAGTGTGAATGGGGTCCCTGAGACCCTTTCAGGGAGCTCATGTGGTCAAAAAATATTCATAGTAATATCAAGAAGTTATTTATTTTTTCCACTCTCCTTTTCTCACAAGTGTACAGTGGAGTTTCCCAGAGGCTACAGGAAGTGTGTCATCTTAGCAGATCAAATGCAGAAGTAGTTATGAGAATCTAGCTATCTTCTATGAAGCCAGATATTAAAATAATTTGGGAAAGAAAGGTAAAATGCCACTTCTCTCACTTCCCAGCCCTGGTTTTTACCATACTCACTAATTTTTTTGTTTTGGATAATAGTTATTTTTTAATACAATGACTCATGCTCATATGTAATGGGGTTAGTACTCTTACTTTAAAATGTATAATTAAATTTAATTTATTTTCAGTTTTAAAAAAGAAGTACATTTGAATAGAGATAACCCACACAAACAAAAACTCCTTGGGGTCCTCGATTTTTAAGAGAGTAATGGGATCCTGAAACCAGATAGTTTGAAAACTGCTCACCCTAGTTCATTCATTTCCCCACTTGAATACAATGGCTTTGTTTCTTATTTCATGGAGAGAGCAAACTCAATCAGAAGAAAGGAGAGCTGGCCGTGCAAGGTGGCACACACTTGTCATCCCAGCACTTCGGGAGGTCAAGGCAAGAGGATCTCTTGAGCCCAGGCGTTCAAGACCAGCCTGGACAACATAGGGAGACCTTGTCCCTACTAAAAATTAAAAATAAATTAGCTGGGCATGGTGGTGCACACCTGTAGTCCAACCTACTCAGGAGACTGAGGTCAGAGGATTGCTTGAGCCCAGGAGTTCAAGGCTACAGTGAGTTATGATCATACCACTGCACGCCAACCTAGGAGACATAGTGAGACCCTGTCTCAAAAAAAGGAGGGAGAGCAGCCTCATATTCCCACCACTAACTTCCCAGCCCAGCGGCATCTGTCCCCATGCAGCCTCCTTCCCTCCAGCTCCATATGTAAATTGACCCATCTTCTATCCAAATTTAGTTCATCACTCTTGCTCAGACTCCATCTCCTCTACCCCTTCCCAGAGATTCTTCCCTGTAATTCTTCTTGGATGTATATCACAGATTTCTGCTTGAAGTGTCCTCAGCATCATACAAGCATGTTCCCGTTTCTCTGTCTTCAAAAGCTCCTCCTAGGACTCCATGTTCTTCTCTACATACTGTACCATTCCCCCATGCACCTTATAACAAAGCTCCTAGACATAGCCTATATTTGACATCTCCATTTATTCACTTCTCTTTCACTCTCATCAATGCCACTGAGCACACTCTTTGAGGTCATAATGGATCTCCATTTTGCCAAATCCAATGGACAATGCCATATCTTTGTCTTACTCAAACTTTGAGCAACATTTGGAGTAATTGGTCACTCTCACCTCCTTAAAACACTTACTTCACGTATTTCTAGGACCCCATACCCTCCTCATTCTCCTTGCCATACTGACCACTTCTTCACAGCCCCTTCTCCAGGCTCCTCCTTCTGTATTTCTAAATGTTAGGGTGCCTGAGGTTCAGCCTTGGGCTCTTCTCTTCTCTCTCTACCCTCCCTCTCTTGGCAATCTCTATCCCTTGGTTCCAAACACCATTTCTATGCCAATGACACTCCTATGTGTATTTCTGGCTCATATGTCTCCTGTAAGTTCCAAATGTAGCCATCAATTATCTCCTTGACATCTTAATGTGGTTGTCAAATAAGCATTTAAAACTCACTATGTCCAAGCAAAACTCTCATTTTAACCCACTCCAAGCTTCTTCCTCCTGCAGTCTTACCCTCTTGGAATATGGCACAACCATCCACCCAGTGGCTCACACAAAAAGCCTAGGAGTTGTTTTTGACGCCTCTCTTCTTCTCATACCCCATGTCCAATCCATCAACAAAACCCGAATCTGAGCACTTCTCATCACCCCCATGGCTGACACCCTGTCCAAGCCACCATCATCTTACACGGGGACGACAGCAATCGCTCCTAACTGATTTTTCTGCTTTCAGCAGTCAGTTCACTTTCTAAACTAAAAATCAGAACATGTTGCTGTACTCAAGGCTCAACCATGGCTTACTTACCATTGCACCTGGAATCACAGAACATGGTACAACTCCAAGGCTTTTGTGGTCTAGTCCATGCCTTTCCTCCTTCCCTGGTTCTTAGCATACTCATTCTCGCCATCTACCTTGCCCCCTTTGGTAACCTCATCTACCACCTCCCTCTGCCCCAGACACATTGGTCTTCCTTCTTGCTGTCCTGGAACAAACCAACTTTGTTCTTGTTCCATCTGCCAAGAATGTCCTTCCCTATTGTTTCACATGGCTCACTTCTCAACGTCATTTAAATAAACGTCACCTGCTCAGAGAGCCTTCCCCAAACACTCTAAAATAATCTTTTCTGTTAGTTAGGTTCCCATAAGCTGCAAGTAACTGCTTAAACAATATAGACTTTAATAATTAAACAATATAGACATTTAATAATTAAACAATACAGACATTTAATAATTAACCAGACCCATAAGAGAAATAAGCAAAAAATCTACATCACCTATGATCACACACTAAATATTTTTAGTAATCTCTCCCAGCCTTTAAAATGTAAGTATTTTAAATCTATTTGGGACCACTCCAGAAATATAGTATTATCTTATATTTTAATTTAATATTAACTGATAAATGTTTTCCCAAGTCTTGGGCAAACAAGATCACAAGCTCATTGAACTGTAAAAAAACTTGGAAATTATTTAGTTCTGGCCCAGCATACAAATTTTACAAGATGAGGCACCTGAGGGCTGAGCTGTTTGAGTTTCTCCAAAATGTTTTAATACCTCAGTGATTTTCAGTCTGATTAGGCTGATGCAGAGCCAGGAAACCTGGACCTATTGGTTGCTTTGTGTGCATAACCAACTAAAGGCATGTGTCTCTTTATCCCACAGAAACTGGGCTGCCAGCAGAACTCTGCTTACCCTTTGGTGACTTTGCTGACAAATACGTTATCCCTCTACACCTTTCTGTCAACAACTTTCCGTCAGGAGAGGTTCAAGACCTCGATAGGATCTGGGCACCGAAGCAAACCTGTCAGACCAACGTGCATTGGGAGACAGCTGCCTGCTCCGCACCCTTCTTGAGGATCTAGGTGTTTTGTCCAGCTGGCACATTTGCACTTCAGAGGTGGGAGGGGCACATAGCACAAGGGAGTATACCAGGGGAGACAGCACAGCCAAGCCTGGGGCCATAAGATTGCTCATGGCATGATGTATCTTTGCTCCGTAACAGAATGTCATCGCTGACTATTTTGGAAGCATCATGGCATGGAGCAACTGAAAGACTGCGAGATGGGTTAAAGCCCATGTCCACTACTTTGTTGCTATGGGATCTGGAGCAAGTTCCTCTCTGGCCTTCAGTTACCTCCTTGGTAAAGAGGGAATCATAGTTCCACCTCATAGATTTGTAACACCTCCAACATTCGTGTAGGTACTCAGTAAGCAGCAGCCGTTATTAACAAACTTTTTTTTTCCCCTGTGTAACATTCTAAGACACAGAGTCAGGGCTCAGTTAAGATTTGTTGCATAAATATGGGACCCAAACAAATAAGCTCACATATTTTGAGGCTAAACAACTGAGTCTCCAGCAGTGACAGTAATAATTGTTGCCTATGTATGATTCTAGGAAAGCCAGAAGCCAGGTCTCTTTAAACAGAAATTTTCAGATCCTCTTATTCTATCAAGATTTCATTTTGTTCCTAAATAAGAAGATTTCTTTGCCTTTATTCTCCTCCAGAGAATCAAAATAAATAGGACCCTTTCAGGTTTTCTGTTATTATCTTATCATACAGTACCATTGGTTAAGTCCTTTTCTTCATTATAAAAGTGACGGTTAGTTATAGAAAATTTGAGAAGTACAAAAGAGAAAAAAGGGCCCAAAGTATTACCCATAGCTATGAAAATGTTACTGTATTTTTACTGTACCCAGTAAAAAATTAAAAACTAACTCCTCAGCCCCCAGCCCCTGTGACCTCTAACCTATGTTCGTCTCGATGAGACACCTATTCTATATACTTCATATAAATGGAATCATGCAATATTTTTCCTTCTGTGTCCAGCTTATTTTACTTTGCATAACATTTTCAAGGTTTATCCAAATATATGTTTATCCATTCATCCACTGATGAACACTTGGGTTGTTTCCACCTTCTAGCTATTGCGAATAATGCTACTATGAACATGTGTGTACAAATCTCTTAGTCCCTGCTTTCAATTGATATGTAGATATACCCAGAAGTAGACTTGCAGTATCAATTGGTAATTCTATGTTTAATATTTTTTAGTAACCACATGCTGTTTTCCACATTGCTACACCATTTTACATTTCCATCAGCAATGAACAGCTTTCCAATTTATCCACATCCAGGCCAACATTGTTTTGTTTTATTTTTTGCTAATAGCCATCCTAATAAGTGTGAAATGGTATCTCATTGTGGTTTTGATTTGTATTTTCCTAATTATCAGTGATATAGAGCATTTTTTATATACTCAGCCATTGGTGTATCATCTTTGGAGAAATGTCTATTCAAGTCTTTGTTCACTTTTGAATTGGGTTGTTTTGTTGTTGTTGAGTTTAGGAGTTCTCTAAATATTCTACATATAAATCTTTTTATCAGATAGGTAATTTGTAAATATTTTCTCCCATTCTGTGGTTTGCCTTTTTACTCTGCCAATAGCAATTGTATTGTTAGTCAGAATTCTTCAGAGAAACAGAAATGCTAGGGTCTGAATATATATTGTCTATATGTTTTAAATATCATATGTATTTAACACATATAACATGTATCTTACAACATATATTTTGTTATATATGTTTATTAAATGTTATAGGATATATGTTATATACATGAGACATGTGTTATATGTATCATATATATGTTTAGAGACAGAGAGAGTGAGAGAGAGAGAGATTTGCTGTAAGGAATTGGCTCTTGTGATCATGGAGCAGGCAAGTCCAGATCTGTAATGTGGGCCAACAAGCTCCAGATCCAGGAGGGCCGATGTGCAGATAACGCCTGAAGACATCTACTAGAGGATTTTTTCTCTATTTGGGGAAGGATTACTCTCTTTGTTCTGTTCAGGCCTTCAACTTATTGAATAAGGTGCACCCTTATTATGGAGGACAATCTGCTTTGCTCTACTAATTAAAATGTTAATCTCATCTAATAACACCCTCACAGAAACACATTGAGTAATGTTTGAGCAAAAACATCCTAGGATGTCCTAGGATGGCTATGACACCCCATGGTCCAGTCAAGTTGATGCATAAAATCATAAAATACATAAAATCAAAATCATAAAATACATAAAATCAAACTATCACTTTTGATACACAAAAGTTTTAAATTTTGATTTGTAGTCTTTTATCCTTCACCCCTTTCTCATCCTTTCCCCATCAAGCCCCCAAAGTCCACTGTGTCATTCGTATGCCTTTGTATCCTTAAAGCTTAGTTCCCACTTATGAGTAAGAACATACAATGTTTGGTTTTCTATTCCTGAGTTACTTCACTTAGAATAATAGTCTCCAATCTCATCCAGCTCACTGTGAATGCCATTTACTCATTCCTTTTTACGACTGTGTAGTATTTCACCATATATATATATATATATATATATATATATATATACACACACACACACATACATACCACAGATGTATAATATATACATTCCTTTTTATGACTGTGTAGTATTTCACCATATATACATACCATATATATATACACACATACACATATGACTGGGTAGTATTTCACCATATATATATACACACACACACACACATATATTTGGATACATATATATGTATACACACACACACACACACACACACACACACCACAGTTTCTTTATCTACTTGTTGATTGATGGGCATTTGGGTTGGCACTCATTGATTGATGGGCATTTGAGTTGGCTCTACGTTTTTGCAATATAAGTTGTGCTGCTGCAAACATGCATGTGCAAGTATCTTTTTCGTATAATGACTTCTTTTCCTCTGGGGTAGATACCCAGTAGTGGGATTGCTGGATCAAATGGTAGATCTACTTTTAGTTCTTTAAAGAATCTCCACACTGTTTTCCATAATGGTTGTACTAGTTTACATTCCCACCAGCAGTGTAGAAGTGTTTCCCTTTCACAACATCTACTATTTTTTGACTTTTTAATTATGGTCATTCTTGAAGGAGTAAGGTGGTATCTTATTGTGGTTTTAATGTGCATTTCCCTGATCATTAGTGATGTTGAGCGTTTTTTTACGTTTCTTGTCCATTTGTATGTATTCTTTTGAGACTTGTCTATTCTTGTCCTTAGCCCACTTTTTGATGGGATTGGTTTTCTTTTTCTTGTTGATTTGTTTGAGTTCATTGTAGATTCTCGATATTAATCCTTTGTCAGATGTATAGATTGTGAAGATTCTTTCCCACTCTGTGGGTTGTCTGTATTTACTCTACTGACTATTCTTTTTGCACAGCAAAAGTTTTTAGTTTAAGCCCCTGCAATTTATCTTTGTTTTTATTGCATCTGCTTTTGAATTCTTGGTCATGAAATCCTTGCCTAAACCAGTGTCTAGAAGTGTTTTTCCAATGTTATCTTCTAGAATTTTTATAGTTTCAGGACTTAGATTTAAGTCCTTACTCCATCTTGAGTTGATTTTTGTATAAGGTGAGAGATGAGGATCCAGTTTTATTCTCCCACATGTGGCTAGTCAATTATCCCAGCACTACTCATTGAAAAGAGTATCTTTTCCCCACTTTATGTTTTTGTTTGCTTTGTCAAAGATCAGTTGGCTGTAAGCATTTGGCTTTATTTCTGGGTTCTGGGTTCTGTTCTATTGGTCTATGTGCCTATATTTACACTAGTGCCATGCTTGTTTGGTGACTATGGTCTTATTGTATAGTTTGAAGCCAGGTAATGTGATGTCTCCAAATTTGTTTTTCATTTTTTGTTTGTTTGTTTTTGTTTTGCTTAGCCTTGCTTTGGCTATGCAGGCTTTTTTGTTGTTGTTGTTCCATACAACTTTTAGAATTGATTTTTCTAATTTTGTGAAGAATGATGTTGGTATTTTGATGGGAATTGTACTGAATTTGTAGATTGCTTTTGGCAATGTGGTCACTATCACAATACTGATTCCCCCCATCCATGAGCATGGGATGTATTTCCATGTGTTTGTGTCATCTATGATTTCTTTCAGCAGTGTTTTGTAGTTCTCCTTGTAGAGATCTTTCACCTCCTTGATTAGGTATATTTCTAAGTATTTATTTTATTTTATTGAGCTATTGTAAAAGGGGTTGAGTTCTTCATTTGATTCTCAGCTTGGTCACTGTTGGTGTATAGAAGAGCTACTGATTTGTGTACATTAATTTTGTAACCAGAAACTTTGCTGAATTCTTTTATTAGTTCTAGGAGCTTTCTAGAGAAGTCTTTAGGGTTTTCTAGGTAAACAATCAAATTACCAGCAAACAGTGAAAGTTTGACTTCCTCTTTACCAATTTAGATGCCCTTTGTTTCTTTCTCTTGTCTGATTGTTCTGGCTATGACTTCCAGTACTATGTTGAAGAGGAGTGGTGAGAGTGGACATCCTTGTCTTGTTCCATTTTCTCAGAGGGAATGCTTTCAACTTTTCCCCTTTCAGTATTATGTTGGCTGTGGGTTTGTCATAGATGGCTTTTATTATATTGAGGTGTGTCCCTCATATGCTGATTTTCTGACAGTTTTAATCATAAAGTGATGCTGAATTTTGTTGAATGTTTTTTCTGCATCTATTGAGATGATCATGTAATTTTTCATTTTAATTCTGTTTATGTGGTGTATCACATTTATTGACTTATGTATGTTAAACCACCCCTCCATCCCTGGTATGAAACCCACTTGATCATGGTGGATTATCTTTTTGATGTGTTGTTGGATTCGGTTAGCTAGTATTTTGTTAAGGATTTTTGCATTTATGTTCATCAGGAATATTAGATTGTAGTTTTCTTTTTTGGTTATGGCCTTTCTTGGTTTTGGTATTTTTACAGGACCCCCAACACTTACCCAAAGGTAGCTGTCAGGTCAGGATTTCTGCACTATTGTCCCGTCTGTGGTCACCAGAAATATGTTACAGGACTCCAACACTTACCCAAAAGTAACATTTAGGAAGAGAGTTTCCACAGTATAGTCCTTTCTGTGGTTGCCAGAAAGATGTAAAGGGGTCCCAATCGAGACCCCAAGAGGGTTCTTGGATCTCGTGCAAGAAAGAATTCAGGGCAAGTCCTCAGTGCAAAGTTAAAAACAAGTTTATTAAGAAAGTAAAGTGGTGAGAGTACAGCTACTCCATACACAGAATAGAAAGTCCCTGAAAGTAAGAAATGGAACACATCCACCATAGGAGTGTTCTGCTACAAGGGTTTGTGATAAAGGATTAACTTTTTTAATCATTATATTTTGCAAGAATCAATATTACTGTCTTTAAAACAAAATTAGGAATGCCTTTTTCTCCAGATATTGGGATATCTGGATACTCCCAAGTCTGGGTCTGTTTAGTAAACATTATTAATTTGTCTCCTTAACTATAAACATCTAGCAGCTAGGAATGCCTAACTTTCTGAGACTGCAGCCCAGCAAGTCCTAGCCTCATTTTCCTAGCTCTCACTCAAATTGTAGTTGCTCTGGTTCAAACGCCTCTGATATCTCTCCCCTTTCCTTTTACTAGAGTACCCTCAATCCTAAAGGTTGCAGAAGGATGAAGATCCATCTTCTGTAACTTCTTCAGGCTGAATGGGGGTGATGATATTCCTGCCTATTAGCATCTCTTGCATCAGGGTATAGAGAAGCTCAGTCAGAGAGCGTTGGTATAGTGAAAGTTATTACTACCTCTGAGTTCTGACAAAAGGTGATATCTGGAAGATTAGTGTTTAATTTAAGGAAGCATTGAGTGAGCTTCTCTTGCATTTCTCACAAAGAGTACAACCATAATATATTCCACAACAGCCAAGCAAAATAAGTAAAATCATTCCAAGTAAACTAAGCAGGAAGTCTTTAGAACAGGGCAGTTGTTGGAACCAAGCTGATATAGGATCAACTGATAGCACATCAGTGGCAGAGACCTGTGTGTCTAAAGCTTTCATAGCCTGGGTAATACCATGTGAATCATCTGGAACATACACAGAACATTCAGTTTTGATCAAAGCACAAGTTCCACCTTGGGCTGCCAGTAAGTAAAAATGTCCACATACCCAACAGTTTGTCTGATTATGCAGAAAGACTAAAGTCTATGCCCGCTCAGTAAATAAGTTACTCTTTGTATGATTCCAACTTATGCCCAAAAGTAGAATGCCAATCCGTATCTTTATGTTAACCATCCCTCTCATTTCTTCTGAACAGAAGTCAGAGTTCACTGATTGGCTCACAGGGGTAAAACCGGATCAGTCTCTCGTGTTCCATCAGCTTGTGGAACTTCGTAAGAGACAGGTTTAATTCAAGATAAGTGGACCCAGCTGTTGATTCTCAGAAGTTTAAACTACAGTTGGGGTACTAAGGAGAACTTGATAGGGTTCTTTCCATTTTGGGGAGAGTTGATCTGTTGGGGATCCTTCCTTCTAAGTTTTTAATAGGACCCAGTCTCCTGGCTGGGTTGTAACAAGGTTCTCTTCCTTAGTGGGGAAAGGGAGTCTTTGATTTCCATATTCAAGGAGCGCATTTTGCTCTTGTCCTAAGTTGATCACATAATTCTGTAGCGTGAAACTATCTATATCTATTAGGAGGTGTGTAGCTGAGAAAGGCCTTCCATACATTAGCTCAAAGGGGCTGAACCGGAGATTTCCCCATTCAAACCAGTAATAAGGCTACAGGCAATCAACCAGGTTTCTGATGTATCTTGGCATAGTTTAGCAAGAATCCTTTTTAGAGTTTGCTTAGCTCTTTGTACTTTCCCTGAAGTCTGTGGCCTCCATGCTTAGTGAAGGTGGTACTAAATTCCTAGGCATGGTGGCTTACACCTGTAATCCCAGGACTTTGGGAGGCTGAGGGGGTGGATCATAAGGTCAAGAGATGGAGACCATCCTGACCAACATGGTGAAACCCGTCTATACTAAAAATAACAACAAAACATTAGCCGGGTGTGGTGGCACATGCCTGTAGTCCCACCTACTCAGGAGGCTGAGGCAGGAGAATGGTTTGAACCTGGGAGGCGGAGATTGCAGTGAGCCAAGATCATGCCACTGTACTCCAGCCCAGGAGACAGAGTTATACTCTGTCTCAAAAAAAAAAAGATATGTTTTGGGTAATTGTCGCAGTGAAAGATGGGCCATTATCACTCTGTAAGCTCTTAGGTAGCCCAAATCTAGGAATTATTTCCTTTAGTTGGAATTAGAAATCTCATTTGCCTTTTCAGACCAGGTAGGAAAAGCTTCAATCCAACCAGTAAAGGTGTCAACAAATACTAATAAATATCTAAACCTTTTACATGGTGGCATCTGAGTATAACCTATTTGCCAACCTTTACCAGGGTACATTCCTCTATGCTGAACAGACCTTACTAGAGGGTGAGGTAAAGATTGGTTATTTGGGTTATTCCAGACACATAGTTTACAGGTCCGAGTTAGCTGTTTTATTGTTTTAAGTAAGCCTTTTCCTATTAATTGGAATAGGAAACTAATTGAAGAGACATTAATTGAAATAGGGAATCTCCTTCCAAATGACTAGAGTCATGCAAATACTTAACTGTTTTCCACCGATTAGCACCTGGTATTAACAGTTTGTAGTCGTTGATATGCCAGCCAGAGGATTTTGAATTAAACCCTGATCTTTAGCCTATTCTTGTTCCTCTTTAGTATATCTAAGGTCTGTCATTGCAGTGGCTGAGGGCATCCAATATGTTCCGAATTTCAAAGTGATGTTTTATAGGGGAACCTTAGTAGTTAGGAGTCCCCATTCCTTCCAGATGCCAGCGTGAACATAAAGTACCAGAAAGGCATACTTAGAATCAGTGTAAATGTTAACTCTTAAGTCCTTTCCCCATAGTACGGCTCTAGTAAGAACCATTAATTCTGTCCTATGAGCTGAGGTAGAAGCTGGTAAGGCCTGAGATTCACTTACCTTGTGTTAACTGACAATAGCATAGCCAGCTTTCCGTTTCCCTGGTGCACGAAGCTACTTCTAACTGTAAACCGTTCTACTTCACCGTTATCTAGAGGCTCATCCTTTAAATCCAGATGGCAGCTGGAGTAAACTAGCTCCATCATTTGTATACGAGAATGATCTAGGATGCTGGTTCAGGTAAATAGGTAGCTGAATTCAACGTCTGGCATGCTTTAAAAATTATATCAAGATGTTTAGCAATAAAGCCACAAGGCAGGATATTCATTCACAGGAAAGTAAAAGGAGCAATTTCTGTCCGCCTTGTGGCTTCTGAAAGATACTACTGTTTGCAGTTAAGTTAACAAATCCCTTCCCAACAAAGTATGGGGCATTCAGGAGAAAACCAAAGTCCCTGATGAGCAGCTTAAAGGATTCGTAAAATGGCGTCTATAGGCTTGTCCATCTATCCCCATGACCATACAGTTTGGGGGTGAAAAAGGACCGTTGGAATGGGTCAAAACAGAGTAAGCAGTCCAGAAGGGAGTTAATCATCTTACCTGCCACGTCAAGGGTTACCCAGGGCTCCTCTGGAGATATGACTGGTTATCCAGTGGGAGCTTTAGTGGAAGGTCTTGGGCCCATCACTCTTGGGTTTGCCTGGCTATTTCTGCCATCATTGGTTCAGGTCCCAATGGCTCCCTTCCAAACCCTGCACAATCCCTCTTCCTATGGCCACTTTTCCTACAGTGTGCACATGAATTTATGCCCAAGGCATGGTGACTCAGATGCCCAGCTTTGGGCTTCCCATCTTTCAGCTTCCCTTGTCCAGGCCAAGAGCCAGGAGGGCAGCCCCACATGGGAGGTGAGCCTGACGCTGCAGCCAAGAGCTGCACCTTATGGGAGATCCTTCTTGCTCTTTCTGCTTCCTCTGCTTTGTCCCTGTTACTAAAAACTAAAAATGTCATCTCAAAAGCTGTCCATAGGAGTTTGGGGACCCATAGCTGCTTTTGTAGTAGCCCCTATGAACATCAGGGGCAGAGTGGGTTATACAATGTACTCCCAGAAGGGTTTGTCCTTCCTTTGAGGCAGGATCAGTGTTAGTGTATTTCCTGATTGCCTCAACTAAATGCCCTTGAAACAAAGCTGGATTCTCATCTTTGCCCTGAGAAATATCCTTAACCTTTTCTTAGTTAACAGGTTTTTTCATACATTTCTTTATCCCTTCCAACAAACAAGTGACCATACGATTCTCCTCCCCAAGTCCTCACTGCCCCTTTGATGGTTCCACCCTAGATCTTTATCTGGATCTGCTATACTCCTGCCTGATATATAGTATGGTTCAGGTTGTGAGCCAATGACTCATCTGCATGGGTCCTAGCTGTCCCCAAAATGCATTGTTTCTCTTCTACTGTACAACATAGAGACAACAAAACTGCAGATCCTGCCAAGTTAAACTACAGATCAGAGTCGATTTCTCAAACTCATTTACGAATTTTCATGGATCTACAGAAAAATGACCAAACTTCTCTTAACGTAAATCCAAATCAGACTTAGAAAAGGGAACATGTATTCTCACAGTGCCTTCTTCCCCTTTGAAGGTTAAAGATTTCCCTTTGAAGGTTGATAGGAAGCTCCACTATGAATAATACTCTCTGGGCTAAGTTCCTCAGGGAGTGGTAGGTATAGAGTGGACTAGACGGGTAAGGAGGAGGGGACAAAGGGTTCTCAATAGAACTTTCAGGTGGACTAGAGGGAGAAAGAACCGGACATCTGAACCTTCAGAGATGATAGAAGGAGGGAGGGTCTGCTCCACCCAAAACAGCTGGGGATGGGAGGTGCATTAAAGAATCATCTAGATCATCTCATATATCTAGCTCTTTCTCTTCTTTTCCTCTCATCAAACATGATTCATGCTATCCAAATAACATAAGTAAGCTGAGTCACGAATCAAATAAACCACAATGTGGACTTCGACAAAAATGTCAAATAAGGCAAAGGAAACGAAGAGGATTTGGATGGGAATGACCAGAGCAAGCAGGTTCTGGGCGACAGCAGCAGTGTGGATTGAACAAGCAAAGCCAGTTTACCGGAATCCAAGAAAGGAAAGAAGTGTTTTTAATGTGCAAAATGAAACAAAACAGCAAGGAGAAAAGTCCCCTGATTTCTATCCCAGTGCTTCTCTATCACACCTAGTCAGCAGAGCGGCAACCAAATATAATCACATCTGTTTAATTTCATTGCTTACATCTGCAACATACCAAATCTCAATCAACAATTTTAGAGACAGAGCCTTCAATGCTTTTGGCTCCCAGTGTTTCACAAGTAAATGGACAGAAATGAGGAGGCACATAGGAAAAGAGTAAGTTAAAATCCCTAAGACCCATGAAATAAAGTCTCCTGAAAATGACCGTGAGACAGACAGCAACCAAGAAATTGATTCACGCAGCAAAGCCGACAAGGCAGATAAATACAAAGAGCGTAGCCTGTGGTACCAAACCTGTTCTTAGCTGCGAGGGACTTTACTGCGAGAGGCCTCCAACCCCCTGAATCTTAGAAAGGCCTCTAACCCTCGTAAGTCAGGCCTCTAACCCAAAGTCAGTCAAACGCCCGCCTTTTATTAAGAGGGGTCTCTAACCCATTCTGTTTTAGAAGATAATCTAACTCTCCTCAGTTGGGCTTGTAATCCAGCCCCATTCTTTACCCAGGTACCCACCACTTACCCAAAGTTGTCCATCAGTGCTACAGTCTATATATCCTTTGGGTTGGGGGGTTTCTTCAGAATTGTCCGTTCCATGGTTTGCCAGAAATACGCTACAGGACCCCAACACTTACGCAAAAGTAGCATTTGGGAAGGGGGTTTCCACATTGTAGTCCCTTCTATTGTCACCAGAAAGATGTCACAGGAAAGGGATCCGATCCAGGCCCCAAGAGAGGGTTTTTGGATATTACACAAGAAAGAATTCAGGGCAAGTCTGCAGTGCAAAGTAAAAACAAGTTTATCAAGAAAATGAAATGTTGAAAGTACAGCTACTCTATAGACAGACAAGAACGTTCCTGAAAGTAAGAGGAGGAATGCATTCCTCCAGGTACAATGCTTGTATAAATGGGGAGATGTGCTCTGCTACAAGAGTTTGTGATAAAGGATTAATTTTCTTCATTACTATATTTGGCAAGAATCCATATTATTATCCTTAAAGCAAAACTAGGAATGCCTTTGTTCTCCAGATATTGGGATTTCTGGACACTCCAAGTCTGGGTCTGTTTAGTAAACATTATTAATTTGTTCCCTTAACCATAAACATCTAGAGGCTAGGAGTGCCTAACTTTTGAGAATCTAGCCCAGTAAGTCCAAGTCTCATTTTCCTAGCCCTCACTCAAAATGAAGTCCCTCTGGTTCAAACACCTCTGACAGTATTAGGGTGATACCAGCTTCATCGAATGATTTAGGGAGGGTTCTATCTTTCTCTATGTTGTGGAATAGTGTCAATAGGATTGCTACCAATTCTTTGAATGTTTGGTAGAATTCTGCTGTGAGTTCGTCTGGTCCTGGACTTTTTTGTTGGTGGTGGTAATTTTTAAATTACCATTTCAATCTCTCTGCTTGTTATTGGTCTGTTCAGGATATCTAATTATTTCTGATTTAAGCTAGGAGGATTGTATCTTTCTAGGAATTTATCCATATCTTCTAGGTTTTCTAGTTTATGTGCATAAAGGGGTTCACGGAGGCCTTGAATAAACTTTTGTATTTCTATGGTGTCACTCGTAATATCTCCTGTTTCATTTCTTATTAAGCTTATTTGGATTTTCTCTCTTCTTTTCTTGGTTAATCTTGTTAACGGTCTATCAATTCTATTCATCTTTTCAAAAAAAACAGTTTTTTGCTTCATTTATCTTTTGTGATTTTTTTGTTTTAATTTCATTTAGTTCCGCTCTGATCTTGGTTATTTCCTTTCTTCTGCTGGGTTTGGGTTTGGTTTGTTCTTGTTTCTCTAGTTCCTTGAGGCATGACCTTAGATTGTCTGTTTGTGCTCTTTCAGATTTTTGACAAAAGCATTTAGGGCTATGAACTTTCCTCTTAACACCACTTTTGCTGTGTCCCAGAGGTTTCTGATACGTTGTGTCACTACTGCCATTAAGTATGAAGAGTTTTTTAATTTCCATTGTGATTTCATTTTTGACCCAATGATCATTTAATATCAGATTATTTAATTTCCATGTATTAAATATGGTATAAAATATTTAATATCCCGTGTGTTAACTGCATGGTTTTGAAGGTTTCTTTGGGAGTTGATTCTCAGTTTTATTCCACTGTGGTCTGAGACAGTGCTTGATATAATTTCAATTTTCTTAAATTTATTGAGGCTTGTTTTGTGGCCTATCATATGGTCTGTCTTGGAGAAAGTTCCATGCACTGTTGAATGGAATGTTGTGTGTGTATCTGTTAAGTCCATTTATTCCAGGGTATAGTTTAAATCCATTGTTTCTTTATTGACTTTCTGTCCTGATGATCTCCACTGTCAGTGGAGTACTGAAGTCCCCCACTATTATTGTGTTGCTGTCTCTCTCATTTCTTACGTCTGTTAGTATTATTGCAAATTTAGGATCTCCAGTGTTAGGTGCATATATGTTTAGGATTGTGATATTTTCCTATTGGACAAGGCCTTTTATCAATATGTAATGTCCCTCTTTGTCTTTTTCAACTGCTATTGTTTTAAAGTCTATTTTGTCTGATATAAGAATAGCTACTCCTGCTCACTTTTGGTGTCTATTTGCCTGAAATGTCTTTTTCCACCCCCTTACCTTAAGTTTGTGCAAGTCTTTATGTGTTGGGTGAGTCTCTTAAAGGCAGCAGATTTGGTTGGTAAATTCTTATCCATTCCGCAATTCTATATCTTTTAAGTGGATCATTTAGGCCATTGACCTTTAATGACAGTATTGAGAGGTGAGGTACCATTCCATTCATTGTGCTATTTGTTGCCTGTATACATTGGTTTTTTGTTTTTTAAATTGTATTTTTGTTTTATAGGTCCTATGAGATTTATGCTTTAAAGAGGTTCTGTTTTGATGTGTCTCCAGGATTTGTTTCAAGATTTAGGGCTCCTTTTAGCATTTCTTGTAGTGGTGACTTGGCAGCAGCAAATTCTCTCAGTGTTTGTTTGTCTGAAAAAGACTGTACCTGTCCTTCATATATGAAGCTTGGATGCAATATTTCACTGGATGAAAAATTTTTGGCTGATAATTGTTTTGTTTGAGGTGATTGAAGATAGGGCCCCAGTTCCTTCTAGCTTGTAGTGTTTCTGCTGAGACATCTGTTATTAATCTGATGGGTTTTCTTTATAGGTTACCTGATGCTTTTGTCTCACAGCTCTTAAGATTATTTCCTTCATCTTAACTTTAGATAACCTGATGACAATGTGTCTAGGTGATGATCTTTTTGTGATGAATTTCCCAGGCGTTCTTTATGCTTCTTGTATTTGAATGTCTAGGTCTCTAGCAAGGCTGGGGAAATTTTCCTAGATTATTCCCCAAAATATGTTTTCCAAACTTTTAGATTTCTCCTTTTCCTCAGGAAAAACGATTATGCTTAGGTTTGGTTGTTTAACATAATCCCAAATTTCTTGGAGGTGTTGTTCATATTTTCTCATTCTTTTTTCTTAGTCTTTGTTGGAATGGGTTAATTCAACGTCCTTGTCTTCAAGCTCTGAGTTTCCTTCTTCTATTGTCCAATTCTATTGCTGAGACTTTCCAGAGCATTTTGCATTTCTATAAGTGTGTCCGTTGTTTCCTGAAGTTTTGGTTGTTTTTTATTTATGCCATCTATTTTCTTGAATATTTCTCCCTTCCCTTCTTGTATCATTTTTTGGATTTCCTTACCTTGGGCTTCACCTTTCTCTGGTGCCTCCCTGATTCGCTTAATAACTAACCTCCTGAATTCTTTTTCAGGTAAATCAGAGATTTCTTCTTGGTTTGGATCCATTACTGGTGAGCTAGTGTGATTTTTCGGACGTGTTAACAACCTTGTTTTGTCACATTACCGGAGTTGGTTTTCTGGTTCCTTCTCATTTGGGTAGGCTCTGTCAAAGGGAAAGTCTAGAGCTGATGGTTGTTGTGTCAGAGGGAAAGTCTAGAGCTGATGGTTGCTGTGTCAGAGGGAAAGTCTAGAGCTGGTGGTTGTTGTTCAGTTTCTTTTGTCCCACGAGGTGTTCCCTTGATATATTATTCTCCCCTTTTTCTATGGATGTGGTTTCCTGAGAGCCCAGCTGTAGTGATTTTTGTCTCTCTTCAGGATCTAGCCACCCAGAAAGTCTACCCAGGCTCCAGGCTGGTACTGGGTGTTGTCTGCAGAATCCTGTGATGTGAACCATCTGTGAGTCTCTCAGCCACGGATAACAGCACAGTATTTGGGATGTCTCCCAGGTCCTGCAGGAGCAATTCACTTCCTTCAGGGGGATCTCTGGGTCCTCTCAGGTTTCCTGATTTATTCCTGAAGTGCTTCTGGAGCAAAAATTCATGATGCAAGCCTCCACATGCCTCTCTGTCCATCTGAGTTGAAGCTGCAATCTAATCATGCTTCCTGTTTGCCATGATCTCTAGTTTTTTTATATAACGTTAGTCAAGGATCTAACTTCATTCTTTTGCACATGAATATCCAGTTTTCCTAGTATCATTTAGTTGAATCACTGATTGAAGGTTGCCAAAAATCATTTAACCTTATATGTGAGGGTTATGTATTCTTGGGCTCTCTTTTCTATTCCATTGAGCTATATGTCTGTGTTTATACCGCTACCACACTATTTTGATTACTGTAGCTTTGTAATATAATTTGAAATCAAGAAGTGTGATATTTTCAACTTGATTCTTTTTCAAAATTGTTCTTGATGATTTGGAACCCCTAGAGATTCCATGCGAATTTAGGACAGATTTTTCTATTTCTGCAAAAGATGTCATTGTGATTTTCATAAGGATTGCATTAAGGCTGTAAATCGTTTTGTGTAGTATTGTCATTTTAACAATATTAAGTCTTCCAGTTTATGAACATAGATATCTTTCTTTTTATTTATGTCTTCTTTAATTTCTTTCAGCAACTTTTTATTATTTTCTTTCCTTTGTTTGTTTTTTGAGACTGATTTCCTTCTGTCACCCAGGCTGGAGTACAGTGACATCATCTTGGCTCACTGCAACCTCTACCTCCCAGGTTCAAGTGACTCTCCTGCCTTGGCCTCTTGAGTAGCTGGGATTACAGGCAGGCACCACCTCGCCCAGCTAATTTTTGTATTTTTTTAGAGACAAGATTTCACCATGTTGACCAGGCTGGTCTCAAACTCCTGACCTCAGGTAATCAGTCTGCCCACCTCAGCTTCCCTCACACATTACAGGTATGAGCCACTGTGCCTAGCCAACTTTTTATTATTTTCAGTGTTGAAATCTTTAACTCTTTGGTTAAACTAATTCCTAAGTATTTTATTCTATTTGATGCTATTGTAAATGGAATTGGTTCTTTTAATTTTATTTTCAAATTGTTTATTGTTAGTGTATGAAAATGCAATTAATTATTGTATATTGATTTTGCATTCTGCAACTTTGTTGATTTATTAGCTTTAAGAATTTTTGTGGAACCTTCAGAGTTTTCTACATATCAGACCATGTCATCTACAAACAGAGATTTTTTACTTCTTCCTTTTCTATTTGGGGCCTTTTATTTGTTTTTCTCACCTAATTGCTCTGGCTAGAGCTACCAATACTATATTGAATAGAAGAGGTGAAAGTGGGCATTCGTTCCTTGTTCATGATCTTAAAGGAATTTGTCAGCCTCCTACCATTGAGTATGATTCTAGCTTGGATTTTTTTTATATACCTTTATATTGTTGAGGTAGTTACCTTGAATGTGTTTTTTTTAAATCATAAAAGGATGTTGACTTTTGTCAAATACTTTTTCTGAATCAATTGAAATAATCCTTTGGATTTTTTTTCTTTATTCTGTTAATGTGATATATTACATTGACCAACTTTTTTGTTCTAACATGTTTTATTTAACCCAATCATATCCAAATATTATCATTTTAACATGCAATCAGTATAAAAAGTAATGAAGTCATCATCTACATTCTTTGTCACTCCAACTTGTGAATACCTTTATATTCACATATATTTTCTTGCTTTTTAAAATCGTGTAAGCTCATTGGAGAAACAAAGCAAAATAAAGACAGATCCACAATGACCCATTTTTGCATATTGAACCATCCTACATTCCAGGAATAAACCACATTTTGTCATGGTGTATAATCCTTTTAGTATGCTCCTGAATTTAGTTTGCCAGTATTTTGTTGAGGATTTTTACATTAAAGTTTATCATGTATATTGGTCTGTAGTTTTATTGTAATGTCTTTGGTTTTGGTATCAGTCAACACCAGCCTCACATAATTAGTTAGGAAGTGTTCCCACCTCTTCAATTTTTTGGCAGAGCTTGAGGAGGATTAATGTTAGTTCTTTAAATGTTTGAGAGAATCCACCAGAGAAGCCATCAGATCCAGAGCTTTTCTTTGTCACAAGGTTTTTGATTACTAATTCAGTCTGTTTACTAACGACAAGTCTATTCAGATTTTCTATTTCTTCTTGATTCAGACTTGGTAGGCTCTGTGTTCTTTAACTTGTCACTTCATCTAGGTTATTTAATTTGTTGGCATACAGTTGTCCATAGTGCTCTCCTATAATCTACATTTTTTCTGCAGAGCCAGTTAGTGATGTCCTCACTTCATTTCTGATTTTAGTTTTTTGAGTCTTCTTTTTTCTTAGCCAATCTAGCTAAATGTTTATCAATTTTGTTAACCTTTTTGAAGAGTGAACTTTTGGTTTTGTTGATCTTGATTATTTTTCTCTTCTCTATTTTATTTATCTCTGCTTTAATCTTTATGATTTTCTTCCATCTGCTAACTTTGGATTTAATTTGGGGTTTTTAGTTCCTTAGTTATAAAGTTCATCTGTTGACTTGAGATCTTTCATCTTTTTTAATATGTTCACAGCTTTATTTATTTATTTATTTATTTATTTAGACAGAGTCTCACTCTGTCACCCAGGCTGGAGTGCAGTGATGCGATCTCAGCTCACTACAACCTCTGCCTCCTAGGTTCAAGCAATTCTCCTGCCTCAGCCTAACAAGTGGCTGGGACAAGAGGCATGAACCACCATGTTTAGCTAATTTTTTGTATTTTTAGTAGAGACAAGGTTTTACCACGTTGGCCAGGCTGGTCTCAAACTCCTGACTTCAGGCAATACACCTGCCTCGGCCTCTGAAAGTGCTAGGATTATAGGCATGAGTCACCACAGCTGGCCTAATGTATTCACAGCTTTAAATCACTACTTTTACTGAAGTCCATAGATTTTGGTATGTAGTGTTTTTATTTTCACTCATCTCTAAGTATTTTCTAATTTCCCTTGTGATTTCTTCTTTTATCCTCTGATTGTGTAAGAGTGACTTGTTTAATTTCTACAAATTCGTGAACTTTCCAGTTTGTCTTCTGTTATTAATGTCTAAATTAACCCCATTGTAGTCACAGATGATAGATGGAATATATCTGTTTCTTAAAATCTACTGAGATTTGATTTGTGGTCTGACATAAGGTCTGTCCTGGAGAATGTCCCATGTTCACTTGAGAAAAAGTTTTTCCGTTGCTGCTGAGTAGAGTGTCCTGTATATATCTATCAGATATAGCTGCTTTACTATGTTGGTGAAGTCTTCTGTTTCTTTACTTATCTTCTTTATGGCTTTTCTGTCAATTGTTGAGATCAGGTATTGGAGTCTGCAATTACTGTTGTCGGGTTAACTAAGTAATATTTGTGATGAATGTTTATAAGTAGGAGTTTGTTACAGCACAACAGGGAATGAGTCAGGAATGGGGAGCAGGGTACCTTCTCAGAAGGGAAGATAACACATACAAAAGAACTGAAATACAGACTCATAGAGAATAGGTGTGCATGTTGTAGCAAGGGAAGTGCTCCTGGGATAAGTGAGCAGGGCTAGTCAGATGGTGAAAGGTCTCACATGCCATTCTAAGGAGTTGGAATATCTCACTGAAGGCAGTAGATGTCCATGAGCTTCCAACAATAACATGGTCAGGGTTTCATTTTAGAAAGATGATCAGGATTCCAATATGGAGAACAAGATGAAAAGTTGATGCAGGAAATAGGTATAGGAGGCAAAATCACTGCCATTATCCAGCTAAGGAAGGATGCGGGCCTGGGCTAGGAGTGACAATGGGGTGGAAGGTTAGGTTTTCCAAATAGGAATTGACTGATCACCCTTAGCAGGTGTGAGACAGAGAGAAGAAACAATGATGCCTCCTACCACCTTAGAAATCTTAATGCGACCACAGTGAACCCTAGAAAAACAATCCGAGTGGATTTAAGCAGAGCATCCCTCAAGAGGAAAATTATTTCTCTACTCTCAGGTAGCCCAAAGAAGCCTCTATACCAGGCACCTATGGAATAGGCATCAACTACGTTTGTGCTAATCCCAGGGATCTTTCCCCTCAGGCCCACCTTTCACTGTATTCCTAGGAGACAACTGTTTTTTTTCTCTTGCTTTCTTTCCCCATTCCTGGGCTACCCCAGGCTGACTGACAAGGGAGACTTCAACCGTCATGCACATGAAGCTGAAATTTAAATCCCTGCACAACGCTTACCCAAGCGCCTCGAAAAGACTTGTCTTTGCATGTTCATAGTAGACAATAAGCTGTTTGTTTTGGCTAACACCCACACACACCAAAAAATGCTGATGAAATCAAGCACGCAACACTATATGACATGTCTATTGCCCAAAGTTTTAAGGTCAATATGAAGCTGGGCTGGAAAAGACAAGGAGAAAGAAAAAAATGGTTTTCTTTATCATTTTAGGAGAGGGCACATTATTTGGGTATTTTTATATGTCTGACATTCCCCATGGTCACAACAGGGCAGTTATTAGGGAAGAAAATGCCAAAAAAGGAGAAATAAAATGCATCAATATATGGAATCTTGTTGTTCGCCATGAACATCTCAAGGTAACTTTTTTCATGAAATCTCATCTGAGTAAAACTAAGTTTATTTTCAAAATGTTTTTTTCTTTTTTGGTCTAGTCCATTCCTATGTAGTTCAAGAAAGTGATGATTATTAGACAATAATTTGGAATCTTACTGATATTATAGCCTGGCCAATATTTTTTTAAAGGGTTCCAAGTTTTATTGCTAAAACTTGTTAACCTGCATGTATTTTATTTCTCTATTGATTTAACTGACTCTGGGTTGACTGTAAGATATTAACAAGCAAAATTTTCCAAAAACTAGCTTATCTTATGAGACTCAAAAAGCCAGTCTATTGGTGGAAAGGCCTATCAGAATTTATTAAAAGTTTATGTTTATAGGGCTTTTTTAAGAAAGGAATATGCTTTTATTATCACTTCCAGCCTATTGCTCAAAGTAGGCTGGAAAAAAGATATTGTCTAGCAGGAAGCCTCAGGGAGGCCTATCAGATACCAACAGGTGACACTCACGTGGCCCCAGCACTGAGCTCATGTTACAGCACTCTCTCCTCCTCTCTTTTCAATAACCCTGTGGTGTAGGTACTGTGATTATTGCCCCATGCAGGTAAGGAAGCTGCGGCACAGAGAGTTGAAATTATCCAGGTTCACACAGCAAAGACGTGGAGGAGCTGGGATCCATGCTCAGTGTTGGAAAGCTGGAGTTCTGGCTTTTTAACTATTTTGCTGGACAATGCCCAGAAAGACAGCATAAGCTATTAAACTGCACGTCCCTCAGGAAGGGTTCATGGCATTGGTACCACATGCCTGTTTTCGGACATACTGCCTGCTCCTCAACATTAAGATTTCTAAAATGCAGTTAGGGAATCGGGGAGAAATACTCCCAAAGAAAGCAACCAAGGCAATTACATGCTAAACACATAATCACATGAACTCAATGTGAGTAAGTCGAATCTTTGCTTCTAGGCTTTCGGTCACTGATTTTGTCTCAGATCCTACAATTTGTTCTCTCAATCTGCCAAGCACTGCCCTTTCTTATCGAGACTACAAAGACAAACTTCTTCCCAGTCCCCAATCAAGTGATCACAAAAAGCAGGTTAATGAGGGTCTCCGAAGCAGAGAGAGCTTCTGATTTTGGAAGTCAACCCAGAGGTGTCTTGGTTGGAAAGAAAGATACAAACTATAAAAGGAAAACTACTGGGGTCATCAGATCGATTTCGTGTGTCACTGCCAGCTTTAAAAAAATAAGATATAACACAAAGTGAAAATTGTTTCATGAGCTTTCAATTTCAATTACAAATTATACATTAAAATGTGTATACCGGGTCATATTGTAAAGTGTGTTTTTTTATAACTTGTGGTCAATAACATTTGAAAGACATTGTTCTTAAAAAGCAAATCATTGCCCCCAAGTTGGGACATCTCTGATCTTATTATCCCAATGTGGTTTTTCACAGTGTGTGTCTGTGTAAATCACATCAAATAGAAGATGTACAGAACACCTATAGTAATAGGAGTCAGGAGAGCTACAGGAGGCCCCCTAGAGATTGTGATAGAGTCTTTATGGTGCCACCTTTCCTAATAAAGACTTGAGTCTAGAAAGTTCTGAAGGCCTAAAAGGTATTCAGGACCAGGCATGTGGGATGGAACATGTCAGGCAAGTCAAGCCTTGTGAGTGCCTCTGAATCTGGTTTGCTGATGACATTCATCCACATTGACGCAGCCGCCCCTCCTGATGGGCCATAACCTGGTGCAGGAAGCCCTGCAGTAATGTTCTCGCCATCAGCTCCTGGGTCCCTTCCAGTCGATAGCTGCTCTGGCCCAAGACCTCTCATCTGCTGGACCAATCAAAGTCATCACAGCAGCTGCTCCGATGCTTCCTTCACCTCCACAGTATCTTTTCCCACCAAATTGGGTTTCTTCTTCCAAATTCTTCCCAAACTCCACACCTTCACAAAACCTTCCTTGAGCAGCCCAGCCTCATGCCAATCCCCATCTCACCATCCTTCCATCACGTCTTTCTCATCCTCACAGCCTCCACATAGCCCCACAGCCAGTGCTTTGGGTCGTTTGTGCCTGTGTTTGCCCATCCAGCTGTTTGTATGTTTGCGCCTCTTCGCACCTTTCTGGGCTTGGACCACATGCCCAGGGTACGGTCAGCCCCAACCAGGACAAGGGGAACACCTGGCCCGTATTTGGTAACCCCCAAAGGCTGTACACCATCTGGTGGGTGCTCAGATGCAGCCTGGCTACTCCCAATGTGTGACCCATCTGCCAGGAAGGTAGATATTCTAGCTCAGAGAGATGAAACATCCTTGGAAAATGGAGTCTGCATTAAGCCAGGCTGTTTTGAGAAGCTAGCGTCTGCATCACATACATTCAGACTTTAAGCACTTCTCTAGAGATATTCTTTGACTTAAATTGCATAGCTGCTTCTATTGCCTTGACAACTAGGCTGAACCACCCACCTTAGCAGGTGCTTCTTTGCTGGCCCATTACTACCACCTATTGGCTCCTGGAAGAAACAAGAATGAGCCACATGTCTGAAGACAGTGCTTCCATCTGAGTTCCCGAAATGCTTTCGGGGGCTGGAAAAGGATCACGAGAAGCCACCATGTAGGGAATTCGATGCTTGTGCTGTCCTGGCCCTGTCTTCCTGCCCCTCATCAAAGTTGGCTCAGGGAGTTCAAATACGGAACCAACATTTGTGCTAAAAACATAAAGACAGGTGAGCCCTACCCAATAAAAATGGACATAGAGAGGTGAACTACCTCACATTCAGAGAGAAACTACTATTCCAGCCCCACATTGCCAAGCACCTTGTTTCTGCAGAATTTTTATCCATGAGGCATCTATTAGGTTACCTGCCTTTGCCAGGGCCTAAAATCCAGCCCCTTAGCAAAGCAAAAACCACATCTGGATCTTTCCAAGATAAAATACAATCCTGTTTCTTTACATAGTATCAGCGTAAGGATGGCCACTGAAGCAGAATCTCACATGATAAACTAAGCTATCCTTGGAAAACACAAGTATTTCCCCAAGTAGAACATAGACTGTGTCACAATCCTCCGGAAGTGGAAATTTTTGCATTCAAATTTCCTGGCTATGAGCTCAGACCACCACCACTACCCAACAAAATCTGACTAGAATGAACTACAGGGAGTGAAGCTGATGCTGATTTTCTCAGGAGGCCAGGGTTTCAAGTTGGGCCTTTCCTGGTTCCAATTTGCTGTCCGCCATTGCTCCAGGAAGAACGTAGCCCAATTGTTCTGAATTTTGAAAAACATCAGAGCTGACTATTTGCCACAATAAGTTAATTTTCAACGAAAAAAGAGAAGCAAACTCTTTCAGTCATTTATTGCTGCATAACAAACCACCCCAAAATATAGCAGCTTGAAACAATTTATTATTAAACTAACACAAGTTATTAAAGCTATACTACCCAGAGCCTCTTCCCATGTCATCACTCTACCAGGGTCGCACGATGCTCTGACAGCATGGCAGCCCACTTCCAGGAAGGCCAACACAGAAACTTCCAGATCTCTCAACAGCTGGGCCTGGAACTGACACGGTGCCACTTCTGCTTCATTCTGCTAATCAAAGCAAGTCACAGACCAGCCCAGATTCAAGGGGGCAGGAAACAGATTCCACCTATCAACAGGAAGAGTAATACAAGCCTACCTGGAGGGGAGGACTGTAGGCACCATCTTTAAGGCAAGCTAACACAGACCTTAACAGAAGAGAGAACCATAGAGCCTCATCCTTCCACGGTTTCTATGGAAGATCAATATCTTTATCCATACAGTGGCATTAACAGTGACCACTTGGAGCGTGGTTCAGATCCAAGGAGATAATGACAGTTAATGCTAGGCACGTGGCACATGCTTGTGACGCTCCAAGTATAGGCAATTCCCATAAAACACTGGGGCCCACCAGGAGCCCATGAAGACCAAACCTGAGAGAAGGTGCCATGTTGGAAGCATGCAGGGTTCAAGGCTGGCTCCAAGCCATACCCTGCCGTGAGTTTGCCAGGAGACTTTCATGCTCTGGTTGCCTTTTCTCACCTTCATTTTCTTCTCTGACCCATCTAAAAATGTTCCAATTTTTCTTTCATTTGAAATCAAAGATTCAGCAGAGACTAGTTTCTCACTTGCAATAAGGATGCTAACATACCGAAGGGTACTCCTAGAGCAGCACACAGCAGGGCAGTGAGGCCATGCATGCAGGACATGGAGCCTGCTGGCCCTCCTACAGGCAGCTCCACTTTTATTCATTTTATGTATTAAAGTCATTTTATAAAAAATCTGGTGTGTAGTTGGAACCCCTGGTTTGTTACGTAGTGCCACCACGGCTAGCAGAATGTTAGCAGACTGGAACACCAGATGGGAATGAGAGAGATTTACATTTTAAGAGAGGTGGGCAAAAAGAAGAAGTAGGACTGAGGGAAGAGGGCATGCCTACAGTGAGCATCATGGGAGGCAGTGTTCAAGAGATGAAGCAGAGTATGCATGTGTAACGAAAACATACGAAAAAGCCTTAACAAAGGAGGAATTCCTGCCTTCGTAACAACGTGGAGGAAACTGGAGGACACCACGCTAAGTGAAATAAGCCAGATACAGAGGGAAACTTACATGAATGATACCACTTTCATGAGGAATCTAAAATAAACTCGTAGAAGCAAGATGCTTACTTACACATGCCCTCTTCCCTCAATCATGCTGCTTCTCTTCGCTCAGTTCTCTTAAAGTATAAATCTCTCTTGTCCCCATCAAAACTTGGCTATCTGGTGTTCCAGTCTGCTAACATTCTGCTAGCCAAGGTGGCACTATGCAATGAACCACGGGTTCCAACTACACACCAGTTTTTGTATGGAATGACCCTAATACATAAAATAGATGCAAGTAGAGCTGCGTGTAGGAGGGCCAGCAGGCTCCGTGTCCTGCGTGCGTGGCCTCACTGCCCTGCTTTGTGCTGCTTTTGGGGTGCCCTTTGGCATGTTAGCATCCTTCTTGAAAGTGAGAAATTAGTCTCCACTGAATCTTTGATTTCAAAAGAGTACAATGGTGGTTGCCAGGAGCTGAAGGGAGGGGGAAACAGACAGGTATTAGTCAAAGGGCAGAGGGTTTTGATTATAAAGATGAGTGAGTCTTAGAGAGTTCCTGTACATCAGAGTATCCATAGCCAGCAATACTGTATTGTGTAGTTAGACATTTGCTAAGAGGATAGATCTTACATTAGGTGTTCTTATCATGAAAACAAATCGTTAAAAGGGGGACAAGCACACTTTGGGAGGTGATGGAGATGCATATGGCCTTGATTGTGGTGATGGTTTCACCTTGCATATTTATCTCCACACATACCAAGTTTCATACATTAAATATGTACAACCTTGTACCCATAAAAATAAAAAAATAAAAACTTTTAATAATATATATGCATATTATTATATGTTAATCATCCCTCAATAAAGTGTTGTTTGGGTTTTTTTTAAGGGAGAGATGAAGCAGAGTTGGAGAGTACTTGTGACCTCTGAGCCAGTCCCTGCCAGGCCTGCCACGTCTCCCACCAGGAACTGTCGCTGCGCTTATTCTTGGCTTCTGGAGTCACTGCATCAGGGCATTCTCCCTGAAAGTGCTGGGGAGTTACCCCCAGTGAGACACTCAGCCAACGACAGGCAGGAGTGATGGTGAATACCGAAGCTTCCACAGCTTGCCTTCTTATCTCTGGAGGTGGAGGGAGAATCCCCCAGTTTGTCCCCTTGGTCCTTACCTCCACTACTTGTCCACTTGACTACCAGTTTTAACCCATCCTAGCCACTCTTTCCATAGAGAGGGAGACAAAAAGGAATGGAATTACTAAATGCCCTTGTAACTGTAAACGGCAGAAACCAAACTTATATTAGCTCAAAGAAATAGGAGATACATTCGTTCACATAACTAAAAATTCCAGCAGTCCGCTAGCTTCAGGCACCATGGGAGTCAGGAGCTCAAATGATGCCATCTCCATCTCCCAGTTCTGCTTTCTTAGGTGGGTTGTATCCTTGGAGGGCTGAAATCGATGCTCACAGTGCCAGGATTAGTGGCTTCAGTGGAAGGAGGACTCTTCTTCCTTGATGGTTCTAGGATAAATCCAAGATGGAGCTCTCACTAATCTGGTCTGATAATGGGCCAACCCTAGATCTATCACAGATGCAGAGCAGCAAGGATGCTCTGGTTGGCCAACATGGACTCACGTATGCACTGCAGGATTTAGGCAGCGTTAGCTCCATGCAAAACATATAGAGGAAGGTTATTTGCTAAAGGAAAGTCCAGGTAATGTTACTGGAATAAGAGAAGGATGGAGGTTGGTTGGGAAAAAACAACAGTTACCCAACTCAGGAACTAACATGCTGAACATATGCCATGGTTCTGCCACCTGCCACGCTCTACTTACATACTGCCATAAAATTCTCAGAGGTAGACATGATCCCCCCATTTCACAGAGGAGAAAACTAAGGTCGAGGAGGTGAAGCCACTTGCCCAGTGCCACACCATTAGAAGGGATGATTTGACCTGTGTCCAGATTAGAAGTTACTTGCCTTTCTTCCTGGAGCTCTTGCCTCTACATTCTGTTGGATTTGGGTGTGACAAGCTGGCCCACAAGGCCATAGTTTGGTGACCATGTGCTTCTCTGTCTATTGGTCAGAGCTGGCACCCAAGAGAAAGTGGCCTGAGAGGTTTCACTAGAGTCTCCAGCTTCACAACCCCATTCCCCAGAATTCAAAAAGCAGATTCCTGGCTCTCCTAGCTCAATTCTCTTGGTTTTTGTTTTTGGTTTTTTTTTTTTTGAGATGGAGTCTCACTCTGCAACCCAGGCTGGAGTGCAGTGGCGCAACATCAGCTCACTGCAACCCCTGCCTCTTGGGTTCCACTGATTCTCCTGCCTCAGCCTCCCAAGTAGCTTGGATTACAGGTTGTGCCACACCCAGCTAATTTTTGTATTTTTAGTAGAGACGGGGTTTCACCATGTTAGCCAGGCTGGTCTCGAACTCCTGACCTCAGGTGATCCCCCCCCACTTCGGCCTCCCAAAGTGCTGGGATTACAGGCATAAGCCACTACACCCAGCAGGGATTTCCAATTCTCAGTCTCATTGCAAAAGAGAAAAGAGCAGCTTGTCCAGCAGTTACTCAATGGACACTCCTGTCCCGGGCAGGTTACTGTCTCTGCCCACCTGCTAGTTCTCCGTGATGATGCGTCATTTCAGTTTTCCCTGGGAGCGGTGTAATTTATCTTTAAATCTATGGATTTCATTTTTATAGTGCAGAATGCTGAAAACACACATAAGTATGCTATTGTATTTTATTCTAAACAACCACAGAAGGGGGGGACATTAGAGACAGGAACAAGGCAAGTTTAGGAAAGGACGGACACTCCACCCTCACCTGTAGATCAAATTGTTGCTTCCTCGACTTGACCTCCAGCTCAGTTTGTAGTTCACTTTTCTGGTATAATCTGGGTGACAGCTCTGATGCTTCATGCATGTCTGTTCTGTTCCACAGATGAATGCCCTTGGCATGCCTGTCTGTCATCCACCAATCTGAAGACACTGAGAACAGTTCAGATCCCCTCAAGGCACTTGCCTTCCCACTATCTCCATTTTCAGGATAAGGACAGCAAAGGAAGAAACTATGAGTGAGAAAGCCACCTCACACCTTCAGCCAGGACCCAGCAAGAACCGCTGAGAACAGAAGGTTACTAAGCAAAGCCCGAGTACCTAGAGCAGCACTTCTGAACCATTTTTTGAACACAGGACACTTTTGGTAAAACCCTTGAATCCCTTCTCAGAATGCTTGTAAGCACATTAAGTAAACTACACAGGAGTACAAACGAAACTAGTTATAATGAACTACAGTTATCAAAATACCTTACAACAAATGTATGATCCGTTAATATCTGTGATTATTAATTGGCACACTAAATCGCAGGATCTAGCTGTATGTCTAATCATTAACGTAATTTTGAAGTCACAATGAGTGTAAATAATGTTTTGAGGTGCCTATAAAACTGTAATGTAATATAAAAATATCTATGGTTTCCACTGATGACAGTCACTGGTACTGCTAACACTAACAGTGAGTTTTTGCCCACAGAATTGAAGGAAATGCTAAGTTGTGCATCACTTTCCACGATAATAAAGGTATAATTATATTTCTTATTCAAGTTTATGAGTCTCTTGAATTCTACTCCTGGAATTTTGAGGGACTCTCAGCGGATCCCAGGCTAAGAACCAAACAACATTCTAGAGTGTCTGATGTTAACAGCATCGGCATATGGGTGTCTACGGCCATCCTCGTGGCAGCCCTGTGAGTACTGTCATCTCCATTCTTCAGCTCAAGAGACCAAGGCTGGAAAAGGCTAAGCCATGGGAAGGCACAGCAGTGAGTGGACCCGGCCCTGGAGCCCATGCCTTTCCTGTTTTCCTTCTTCTGTCTAAGCAGCCTCATCATGGTAAAGCCAGTTTCTCATGCTCATCTCCAGGAATAGGGGAGATGGAGTAGAAAGTCCGCACCTGCAATGCCAGGGAAACAAAACAAGCAAAACCCTGCAGCAATTTCTGCTTCTGCCTCCCTATGAGCCGTTCTCAGAGATGAAGGGAAAGGTGGCTTTACACCCAAGCCCTTTAGAGGGGAAATAAACGTGTGAAAACTTCCACTCAACAAGGCCTGCGGTTAAATTGTGCCACCTCATGTGGAAACCCAAGCCTTCTGGGAGTTAGTACATTTGGGACTGGTTAATATCAGCACGGGCAGTGTCCAAGGAGCTCTGCTGAGGCCCTGCACACTTCTGAGGTGAAGAACTGCCGCTCGCCTCCGCAAGACAAGAGGGTTGGGCCTTTGGAAATGAAGCATCAGGCTCAAGTCCTGGCATCAGCCTCCTCACAGCCACTGAATGCAGAAAGGTGAAAAACTGCAGGCTTCTGGCCAAGGCTCAGCTCAGGAAATTGCTTTTTGCCTACTGGGACTCCACATGCCTTTTCACTTTGCTGGCCTCTGTCCCAGCAGCCGGCACAGTGAGCATCTGCCCGCCATTGAGCCCACCTCACTGGCATCCAGGGCCTCATCTCAGCAATTCCTCATGGGTGATACTCTCTGTACGCATGGAACAGAGCAGAGCTCTGGGTTGGGAAGGCCCACTTCAGAGATGAACTGGAAATAAAGACTTAACTCAGGCTATAACAGAGATATCTAGGGTTCCTGTCAGCACTGTTGAAGTGTTAGGCTGACAACTCAGCTACCAGCCTTACCCAGCTTAACTGAAATCTGTTCCAGAGGTGGACTATGCCATCCAGGCTCAATTCCTGGAACAGCGTCACTGGTGTCAAAGCAAATTGAGAGCAGATTTCATTCAGTTTGAAGCCTTTAAAGGGGCTTTGATTTTTCATTAATCTGAATCTCCTCATGAGGAAACAATCAGACAAATCCAAAATGAAGGACATTCCAAAAATAACAGCCTGGGGTTTTCAAAATTGGCCATGTCATGGGGGAAGAAAGGGCTGAGGAACTGTTCTAGAATAGAGGAGGCTGAAGAGATAGGACAGCTAATGCAATGTGTGGATCTGGGCTGGATCTTGGAGCAAACACACAGGAAAATGGTTATAAAGGACACACACCGGGACAAGTGGGGAAATTTGAATTTACAGCATATTACATAATAGTGTTGTTCCAATGCACACTTTCCTGATTTTGATGTAGGCAAAGATCCTTGGTCTTAGAGCATCTGCGGATCAAAGGTTATGTGTACATAACTGCATCTCAAATGGATTCAGAAAAGATTAGATAGATAGATAGATAGATAGATAGATAGATAGATAGATAGATGATAGATAGATATAGATGATAGATTAGATAGATAGATAGATAGATAGATAGATAGATAGAGAGAGAGAGAGAGAGAGAGAGAGACTAAGCACAAATTGAGCAAAATGTTGACAACTGGTTAATCTAGATGAGGAGTAAATGGGTGTATTGTACTATTTTGCAACTTTCTGTAGGTTTAACATTTTTCAGAACAAAAATGTGGAAGGAAACTCTTTAAGAAAGGAAAAAACAAATTTTGTACTTCCAAATAATGTAATGTAGTGGCTACCTTCCAGGGAAGTTAAGTGAATAAAATCAGGGAGATACAGTTAATTTCAACAGTTTTAGTAATGTACACTTTCTCAATATGGATGGTGGGTTCAGTGTTTATTTTAATAACAATGCTTCATGAATTCAACATGAAATATATTAGTGTCTTTTATATGTGTCAATTATTATATAGAAATACATATTTTACAAAAATGTTCTTATTAATATTTTTCTTTTCTTTACTTTCCTCATGGGTTTTTTTTTTATTTTTTTTTTGGAAACAGGATCTCACTCCGTCACTCAGACTGGAGTGCAGTGATCCGTGATCATGCAGTGGCATAATTACGGCTCACTGCAGCCTTGACCTCTGGGATCAAGCAGTCCTCCCACCTCAGCCTCCCAAGTAGCAGGGACCATAGGTGCATGCCATCATACCCAGCTAAATTTTTAATTTTTCTGTAGCAATGGGGTCTCACCACATTGTCCAGGCTGGTCTCAAACTCCTGGACTCAAGCCATCCTCCCACCTTGGTCTCCCAAAATGTTGAGATTACAAGCATGAGCCACCACACCCAGCTAATATTTTGTTATATTTTTTATTTATCGGTCCTCAGAGGTAGATCAATGCAAGTATTTTTTGAGAAGGTCCTGAAATTTCATGTGTCTGTTATTGGCCAAAAAAAGCCCACTTCAGCTGGCAGAAGGGTAGAGGCTCTTTATTTACAACAACAGACCTGCTTGGCTGTCTGATGGCTTGGTGGTGCTTGTTGGTGTTGGTGCATGCTGGTGCGTGCTGGTGCTTGGTGGTGCTTGGTGGTGCATGCTGGTGCTTATAGGTGTTTGCTGGTGCGTGCTGGTTATAGGTGCGTGCTGGTGCTTACAGGTGTTTGCTGGTGCATGCTGGTGCTTAGAGGTGCTTGCTGGTGCGTGCTGGTGTGTGCTGGTACTTGCTGGTGCATGCTGGTGCTTGTTAGTGTTTGTTGGTGCTTGCTGGTGCGTGCTGGTGCTTACAGGTGTTTGCTGGTGCGTGCTGGTGCGTGCTGGTACTTGCTGGTGCGTGCTGGGGCTTGTAGGTACCTGCAGGTGTTTGGTGGTGCTTGCTGGTGCTTGTTAGTGTTTGTTGGTGTTTGCTGGTGCTTGTTAGTGCTTGTTGCCAAAGACTTTCAAGACCACCTTCCTTGGTGATCACCAGCTCCCTGCTTTGATGGTTGGTTCATACTGGCATGGAAGAAGAGCACTTCTTTTGGCCTTAGGGGTTTTGCCCTGACTCTTCCTTTCCCTACAGCCACCCCCACCCCAAAGCCACCCCCAGTGCCTAAAGTTGGCTAGGAGTGGCAGGCAAGTGCTGGAACCCCGGGTGGAGAGGGGGACCCCCACAACCATGCGATTTCCCCCACCAGCTTGCTGTTAATGGAAACAAGTCTGGGGAGCCATCAAACACGAAACCACGTAACAATGGCCACACCGAGTGCAAACCAGACACAGCAACCCCGCCTACACCTGTCCAGTGTCTTCCCAATGCACCTCAAATGAACCTCAGTCTCCTTGCTGTGACCTTTAAGGCCCAGGAAGACCCCGCTAAGCTCTGTATCCTCATCTTCTACATCATCTCGCTGCCTTTTGCTCATGGTGTGGCGGCTGTGCTGGTTTTCTCTGCCCCTCACATGCACACACCTCAATACCCCTCAGAGAGTTTGCATTTGCTCTTCCCATCTCCCTGGATGCTTTTCCCCATGATCCTCACATGGCTGATTCTTTTTGTTGTTCAGGGCTCAATATTAAAGTCACCTCCTCAGAAAGTCCCTTCCTTAACCCTTAGTGTGAGATGGCCCCATCTTACAGGTACTCACTGTCGCGCCACCCCTTAATTTTGCATAGTATTTTTCTATAGTTGTCAGGTTTACTTATTAACTTCTTTATTTTTCACTTCCCACCAGTGGGATATAATGGCTTGTTCATTGCTGAAGCCCCAGCACCCAGCCAGTGACATTCTAAGGACCTCATTCACACACTCGCTCACTGGTGACTTAGACAGTTATTCTCCCTGCCACCTTCAGTTTTTTGTTCCATAGAAAAAGTCCTAACACCTACAGCACCATATCAATGTGAAGAGGAGAATATACAGCAAGGGCGGGTACCACCATAGCTACCGTGCATCTGCTACTGGGTGGTCCCTTTGTAAATGTTAGTTTCCTTCCTGACTCTCAGCTCCTTACAAAGCAGTTTTGGCAAACGCTGTACCAACTTCCCTTTGTCAAACCTTTTAGTTAAGCTGTATCAAACATCTTGCCATATCTAGGGAAACCACTGTTACCCCTATGCCATAGATGAGGAAATGAAAACTCAGAGAGATGAAATTACACAGAATCACACAGCCAGGGATAACATGGGCTATTCTTGAACCCGGTCTTCCAGCTTCAAAATTTTGAACCCATGTTCCTTACACTCCCTCACAATATAATGTGGTTATTTAAAGACACACAAAGATAAAAATGAGAGATGATGATGAGAGATATTCACCAGCTTTCCAGATGATGAGAGAAGGAGAAGGGGAAGTGCGGCCCTCCTTCACACGTTTGTAGAGCTTGCTCTACTTAAAACCAACTCTCCTTTTCTCAGCTGTTGTGATCCCTGGAGTCTGATTAGGAGAATGGACAAAAGTCTAGAGTCCTTGCTTGTCTGGACCTGGGGAGATGATCTTTGACACACCCTTAGGAACCCACATTTCTAAAAGAGCTTCCAGAACAATCTCTGCATCTCCAGACCTCAGCACCAGGAATGAGCTCAGGCAGGTCCAGTTTCCCTGCCCACCAGGAGATCAGGGTGCTGCCAGCTGTTCCCAGGCTAGAAATGACCCACTTCCTGGTTGTCATTGTTCATTGAACAAAGCTGTGTTGCCTTGGTGTCCAGGCACCATTGCTTCCACACAGGTTATCTCTAATCTTTCTCCAAGAGTGGAAGATTTGCCTCATCTCCAAGACCAGAAAGCTGCTTCTTTGCCCAGCCATGGGAATGGACAAGACCCCCAACTCTGGCCTCAACCATCATGCACACCTGGGCGTAACCTCTCCTGCTGATGTTACCAAAACACCAGCATTTCGGTCTAGGTCCCATTGCTCGCAGCACAGAAAGCCAATCACTGAGACGAATATTGCCAGTTAAGAAGGCTTTAATTCAGTGCTGCAGCTGAGGAAATGGAAAATCAATCTCAAATCCAACTCCTCAACTAACTTAAATTAGAAGTTTATATAGCAGGTGGCTAGTTAAGCAGTCATGACAAGCAGGGGTCTGGCATCTCATTGTCCAGATGCAGTGATCTGATGAGTTTCAGGTCCTTGATATAATCTGGGAGGCCTGATTATTGGTTTTCTGAGAAAGAAACTCAGGTAAGACAAATGTAACTTATCAAGTTTTAAGACTGGAAGTGTCAGTTTCTATGTTTATTCAAAAGAAACCATAATCATTAGTTATATGGGACAAGCAGGCCAGTGTCAATGTGAGCAATTCCTGACAAGCCAGAAGTGAAAGGGGAGCACAGGTGCAGGTAATTAAATGACGTGTAGCAGGGACTCAGTTTTGCTGCTCTGACTCAAACACCAACTCTGTGCATAGCGAGCTCTATGGCACTAACATCGACTCAATGATGCTGATGATATGTGTGACACTAGCCTTCACTCTGCACTACAGCTGTGCCAGATATGATACACATGTGCCGCTATGCACACTCACCCGGATAAAATCGAGGCGAAGAGAGATTAAATGACCTTCCCAGAGTTGAAAGAACTTTTAAAACTTTTACTAGTTTCTATTTTTTAGCAAAGTTGCAAATACACGCAGTTTAAAGAGCCTAACAATTCAAGTTTTGTTATAAAATATCATAGCCTCAACCTATCTGCCCCCTTCGCAGATTTTAGCTGATTATTTTGGAATGTGCCTCCCTTTCTTGAATAATATGCTTTTATTGCTACATCTTGATTTTTATCTCACCCCTCTGCATACACATGCTACTTTCCCATAACCCTGGCTCTCCCAAATTATTTCAAAATTTGTAGTTAGAGATAAATCATCAGTGTTTAAATTATTATGACTATGTAAATACTCCTCAGAGCTTATTATGATTTAATTTTTGTAGATATTAATACTCCAAAGTTAATCATTGCTTTCTTTTGATTTGCTTAGATTTCTGTATTTTTGTCATTCATTCAATCACAAACGCTATCAATTGTCTAAATTTCTTCTTAATGCATGAGGCTTTCTATTGACTTTAATTTCCTAAGGGAGTCTCCCCGGGAGCCTTCAGAGGGGCTCTAAATTGTCCTGATTTCTCTCTATTTCTATGTCACCCACAGAGAAAATGAAAAGAATGGCATGCCCAGAAGTTGAGCAGTGTACATCGTGCACAGCCAAATGCAGCAGGCCTTTTCTAGAGGCTGCTGTCACTCAGTAACCTCCTGTGTTGGATCTTCTCATTCCTATGCCTCTTGTCTTCCTTTTTTTGTGTTTACTCTAATTTTGATGGAACACATCCTTGAATAGCTTTTGGATACCTTGCTTATATGCAAATGTCTTTTATCTACTCTCAGTTGGTTCAGCTGGGAGTAGAGTTCTAGTTGGAGATCATTTTTATTCACTAGTTTGTAAGCATGTTTCATTGGCTTCTAGTTGGCATTGAGAACTTCAAAGTCTTCCTAATTATAGGTTCTTTATAAGTCTTTCTCTAGATACAGATATAGATAACATAGGTATAGATATAAGTAGATCTATAGATATAGATAGATATACCTCTTCTTTTTGACCGCAGTGATGATGTGCCTTGTCATGGGCCTATTTTCACCCATTATGCTAGAAATCTGGGGGACTCTTCCAATCTGAAAACTTATGTTCTAAAAAACTTGGAAAGTTTTTGAATTTTTCCCATTGATTATTTTATCCCATACGTTTTCTTTAACCCTATTTCTGTAACTTCTATTAATCAAACATTGGGTCTCTTGGACTCATTCTCTGATTTTCTTCTCTCTCCTAGTTTCAATCTCTTTTTCTTTCAGCTCTATTTCTTGTAAGAATACCTCAACTTTATCTGGAAACTTTGATTTTGACGTTTTCTTTGCTGCTATATTATTTTCATTTCCAACAGTTTATTTGTATTCTCTGAATGTTTTTTATAACATCTTGTTCTCTTCTGATTATTGCAGTTTATTTTCTTATCTCCCTAAGGCAGGGGTCCCTAACCTCTGGGCTGCAAACCAGTACCGGTCTGAGGCCTGTTATGAACTTGGCCACACAGCAGAAGGTGAGTGGCAGGTGAATGAGCATTACTACCAGAGCTCCGCCTCCTGTCAGATGACCCATGGCATTAGATTCTCACAGGAGCATGAACCCTATTGTGAACTGCACATGTGAAGGATCTAGGTTGTGCGTTCCTTATGAGAACCTAATGCCTGATGATCTGAGGTGGAACATTCTATCCCAAAACCATCTCCGCCCCCAACCTCCTCAACTCCCATCTGTGGAAAAATTATCTTCCACGAAACCAGTCCCTGGTGTCAGAAAGGCTGGGGACCACTGCCATAAAGTATTAGTAGTGTATAGAGTATCTTCTTCCTAACTATTCTATGTTTCCTCTGTCTGATTACTTTGACCTTTTTTTATTCTAAGTCAATCTTTCTCAATCAGGTTCTTCTTTTGAACCACAGATCATAGAAAATTATTTGTGACTATTTTCTTAATCCTGCCCCTTCAAAATGGTACATAATAGTATATGATTCTACATATGTCTGGATGCCTTAGGCTTACTTCTCTCAAGGAAATCCTGATTATTCATAAGGCAATTGTGATATGCTGAATAATTGGCTCCCCAAAGATGTCCATGCCCTAACCTCCAGGACCTGTATATAACAAAAGGAACTTTTCAGATCAAATTAAGTATCGTGAGATGAGGAGATTATCCTGTATTATCTCAATGAGCCTTAAATGTAATCACCAGTGTCCTTAAAAGGAGGCAAGATCAACAGAGACAGAAGGCCATGTGACAAAAGAAGCAGAAATTGGAGTGAAGGGGCCATAAGCCAAGAAATCTAAGCACTTCAAGAAGCTGGAAAAGGTAAGGGAACATATTTCTTGGAGTCTCCAGCAGGAACCAGCCAGGCCAATACCTTGACTTGACCCAGTGAAATTGATTTCAGACTTCTAGCCTCCAGACTTGCAAGAGAATAAATGTGTGTTGTTTGAAGCCCCAAGTTGGTGGTAATTTGTTACAGTAGCTATAGGAAATGAATCCCGTGAGTAACTCTTAGTTCTCTGCTAGCATTTCAGAGTAAGGAACTAAATGCTAATTGGAAGATCAGAGCGTAAGAACTGCGCTCGGTATCTGCAGCTCCACTGTAGCAGACTCCAGGTGAGAGGACTGATTTCAGTACCGTTAACTCTTTCTTCTTTGGCTGGACAAACTCCAGGTCTCCTGACTGGAAGGTGAAGACTGACTGCAGCATCCTGGGAGCCAAGTGACTAAAACAGGCTGAGGCTCGTCAGCATCCAGCTGCCCCTCATCGTGCTGCTGCAGCGCACAGCCCAGGTGACCAGAGACCGTGTCTTAACCTCTCCAGCCAGTCTTTGCCAAGAGGGGTGGGCAGTGGCCTGGCTGCCACAGCAGGGTGAAGATAGAGAGATCTGAGTGCTTATTAAACAAATCCTCCTTATTTGAGTCTTTCTGCCTTACTCCCAATTTCAGAGTTACCTGCTGTCTCTAGTTCCTGAGGTTTGTGGAATTTGCAGCACACATCTGCTATTTTGTGATTTTTCCCACCATGGCCTTCTGAGTTTTCTGTTTTCTTTCATCAGTTATCGCTCATCCATCTGTATTCTGACTCCCAAACTATGTTGTAATTTCTTCTCCCATTTTTTCCATTGTAGTGGGTTTTGCCTTTTTCTGTTCCTTTTTTTATTTTTATTTATTTTTTTTTTTTGAGATGGAGTCTCACTGTCACCCAGGCTGGAGTGTAATGGCGCAATCTCAGCTCACTGCAACCTCTGCCTCCCACGTTCAAGCGATTCTCCTGCCTCAGCCTCCTGAGTGGCTGGGATTATAGGCACATGCCACCGCGCCCAGCTAATTTTTGTATTTTTAGTAGAGACGGGGTTTCAACATCTTGGCCAGCCTGGTCTCGGACTCCTGACCTTATGATCCACCCGCCTTGGCCTCCCAAAGTGCTGGGATTACAGGCGTGAGCCACCGCGCCCGGCAGGTTTTGCCTTTTTCAAAACAATCCATTCCTTGTTATTATTCCAGTGGGGACACAAGAGGAGAAAAATGCAGACATACTTGTTCAATCAGCAAACTTAACCTATAAAAAGTTTTTAATCACTTATTCATCTTATATCTCATTTTTTTTAAGTTTAGAGACAGAGTCTCACTCTGTCACCTGGGCAAGTACAATGGTGTGATCACAGGCCATTGCAACCTCAAATTCCCGAACTCAAGAGACCCTCCCACCTCGGCTTCCTAAGTAGCTGAGACTACATGTGCGTGCCACCACACCCAGCTAAGTTTTTAATTTTTTGTATATATGGGGTCTTGCTTTGTTGCCAAGGCTGGTCTTGAACTCATGGCCTCCAGCAATCATCCCACCTTGGCTTCTCAAAGTGCTGGGATTACAGGTGTGAGCCACAACACCCAGCCTTATGTCTCATTTCTATCTTAATAACGTCTATGTAAGATGGGTGAAGGCTATATTCTCATTCCCACTTCATGAAAAGTGAGGCTCAAGTAAGTCATATGCTTTATCCAAGGATACAAAGTCTGGGGCTCTGAGTCCTGGTCTGGGATTCCATGGGCCAAGAGGTGCTATCAGTCACATTCTATCACTGCCACAGAAACTCCCAGAACAGACAAAGGGGTCAGAACGTAGAGGCCAAGGCAGTGGAAACAGTTGAGGATGCTAAATTGTCTCGGAAGTTTCATTGAGGCCAAATTTCAGAAAGAAAGAAAAGAAGCAACAAACGAGTTAGGGAGGGAGGGTGAAAGGAAGAAAGGAGAAAAGAAGAAAGAGAAGGAAGGAAGGGAGGGAGGGAGAAAAGGAAGGAAGAAAGGAAAGAAAAGAAGGAAGGAAGAAAAGAGAGAGAGAATCTGGCACAAATGAGAATTCCCCAATTAGAAAGCAATCCTAGGAATGTTAATAAATTTTTGAATGAAAGTCAAAGCTTGGACTTTTATTGCATGTAATATTATTCAGTCACACAAAAATATCTATTGAACAATTTGCCAGTTATTGAGATATTATTTCTGAGATCCAAACCTACCCTTTTCTATCCAGCTTTGTAATGCCAGAGCTAGGATTCTGCATCCACCGTTCTGCCCAGCCAGCTGCTACCTGTTAGGATCCACCAAGAGGGGGCAGTAAAGGGAGACTGTGAGGCTGGGGGAGGCAAAGTAGCCCTCTTCTTCCTGTTCCTGAGTACCTCCTGCTCCTGAATACTTCCTGCTCCTGAGTACTTCCTGTTTCTGATTATCTCCTGTTCCTGAATACTTCCTCTTACTGTCTGCATCACTTCCTCAATGATAACCCAGGCACTGGAAGTTCCTTCCAGCGACTCCTCCCGTTTGTAGTTTTTATGGTATCCACAGACCCAGTTTCAATGTGCCCTTGCTCAGATATTTGAATCCCAGCTCCATGGGGACCCTCCTCTGAGCTTCTATATTTTAATAATTTTCTGTTCTTCATTCTATTCCCTCACCCCTAGGGAAAGTAGCTATTTCCTGCAGTTACCACCATCATGATTCCTTAGAGTTCTCCTTTCACCTTTCTGCTACCCAGTTAACAATTTTTATATAAAATTCTGTCTGTTAAAAGGTGTGATTTTTGTCTCCTGACTGATTCAAGCACTTACTATGAACTACCACTAAAGCTCTATATTAGGTACAAATCTGGAAGGAAAGAGTCCCCCCTACATAAATGCTGACACATTGCCAAAGGATGAGAAGGTGGCTTTCCTAGATGAATTAGGCTTTGTATTTATGCTGCATTGACAAAATGTTTGGACCAGAGCAGTTTGTGGTTCCCATGAGCAGTGTCCCTTAACTCCAAGAAAATGAATTCAGATTATCAAGTCCCCCAGGGCTGTCTCTGAGACAGCATGAGTCTTGGACAATGGTGCTATCCATTTTCTTCAAGTCAGCCAGAATGACAACTTTGCTCAGTAAACAGATTTCTATTTGACCACTTTCAAAAGCCAGATTCATTTTTCCAGGCATAGTCGGTATATGTTTCTGTGCTGGCAGGTTATTTTATAGCTGCAGAACCAAAGGAACATTTCAGATCTCATCAGAGCTCCCTGGACGGCTGTAAAATGCCTTCTTTAAATGTCCTCAGGATCCACATGTGATACGGAACCAGTTTTTCAGGTTAGGAAAGCCGGTGCTGGACAGGAAGAGATAATTTCGGGCAGCCACAGTTACTCAGAGCTCAGCTCCGGCCTCTGAAAGCTGTCTCCTTCTCTTCCTGGGTCAGACACATGGGTCATCTTGTTAAGACACTTTAACCTCCATGGCCGGTTTTGTCTGTGTCTCCTTCCCAGCCTGTCTCCACTAGAATGGAGCCTCTTGAAAACAAGACTAGCGCCTTGTTTATGTCTTGGGAGTATAGCATGGTACCTGGAGCCTTGCTCTTGTTTTTCTTCAGCTAGAACAAGCTGAATTGAGTATGATAATTCCTAGGGGAAGTTTTAAGCACTATGTAGGAACATGACTCCATGCTGTGATCAACGACAGCCTCCAATTTTTTATGGGTACATATATATTTCTGAGGCACAAGAGATATTTTTATATAGGTATACAATGTGTAATAATTACATCAGGGTAAATGGGGTATCTATCACCTCAACCTTTTATCATTTCTTTGTGTTATAAAATTCCAATTATACTCTTATGTTTAAATGTATAATCAAATTATTAGACTAGTTACCCTGTTATGCTACCTAATATGAGACCTTATTCATTCTATCAATTATTCAATTGACAGAACATCATTCACTCAATTATATTTTGGTACCCATTAACCATCCCCACTTCCCCTCCCCCTACCACCCATACTCCTCTCAGCCTCTGGCAACCATCCTTCTACCCTCTATCTCCATGAGTTCAATTTACTTAATTTTTACCTCCTACAAATAAGTGAGAACATGTGAAGTTTGTCTTTCGGTGCCTGGCTTAATGTAACAACCTCCAGTTCAATCCATGTTGTTACAATCACAAGATCTCACTTTTTATGGCTGCATAGTACTCTATTGTGTATATGTACCACATTTTCTTTATCATTCCTCTGTTGATGGACACTTGGTTGTTTCCAAATCTTGGCTATTGTGAATAGTGCTGCAATAAACATGGGAGTGCAGATACCCCTTCAAGACACTGATTTCCTTTCTTTCAGGTACATACCTAGCAGTAGGATTGCTGGATCCCATAGCAGTTCTATTTTTAGTTTTCTGAGGCACCTCCAAACTGTTCTCTATAGTAGTTGTACTAATTTACATTCCCAACAACAGTGTACAGTGATTCCCTTTTCTCTACATCCTTGCCAGCATTCGTTACTACCTGTCATTTGGATACAAGCCATTTTAACTAGAGTGAGATGATATCTCATGGTAGTTTTGATTTGTATTTCTCTGACGATCAATGATGTGGGGCACCTTTTCATATGCCTGTTTGACATCTGTACGTTTTCTTTTGAGAAACATCTATTCACATCTTTTGCCCATTTTTAATTGAATTACTAGATTTTTTCCTTTTGAGTGGTTTAAGCTCCTTATATATTCTGGTTATTAATCCCTTGTTAAATGGATAGTTTGCAAATATTTTCTCCCATTCTGTGGGTTGTCTCTTCACCTCTGCATGTTGTTGACTGTTTACTGTGCAGAAGCTTCTTTTTTTGAGACAGAGTCTCACTCTTTTGTCCAGGCTGGAGTGCAACAGAGCAATCAGCTCACTGCAACCTCTGCCTCCCAGGTTCAAGTGATTCTCCTGCCTCAGCCTCCTGAGTAGCTGGGATTACAAGCATGCACAACTACACCTGGCTTATTTTTGAATTTTTAGTAGAGATAGAGTTTCGCCATGTTGACCAGGCTGGCCTCAAACTCCTGACCTCAGCCTGTCCACCTGCCTCAGCCTCTTAAAGTGCTGGGATTATAAGCATAAGCCACCTCACCTGGCCAGAAGCTTTATAACCTGATATAATCCCATTTGTCCATTTTTGCTTTGGTTGCCTATACTTTTAGAGTATTACTCAAGAAATTTTTGCCCAGACTGATGTCCTGGGGAATCTTCCCAGTGTTTCTTTATTAGTTTCATAGTTTGAGGTCTTACATTTTTCTTTAATCCATTTTGGTTTGATTCTGTGGATAGAAAGTGATAGGGGTCTAGTCTCATTCTTCTACACATGGATAGCCAGTTTTCCCAGCACCATTTATTGAAGAGACTGTTCTTTCCCCAGTGTATGTTCTTGCCACATTTGTCGAAAATGAGTTCACTGGAGATGTCTAGATTTATTTCTGGGTTCTCTGTTCTGTTCCATTAGTCTATGTGTCTGTTTTTATATCAGGACCATGCTGTTTTGGTTACTATAGCCCTGTAGCACAATTCGAAGTCAGGTAATGTGATTCCTCCAGGATTATTCTTTTGCTCAGGACAACTTTGGCTATTTTGGTCTTTTGTGGTTCCACATAAGTTTTAGGATTATGTTTTTTCTGCTTATATAAAGAATGTCATTGGTATTTTGGTAGGGATTTCATTGAATGTATAACTGGCTTTGAATAGTGTAGACTACAACCTATAATTGGTTTTGCCCTTTCCACTTCTGCCTCCCCCTCCTTTTAATCAAAAGAGGGAGAGAGAATAGGCTGGACATTCTTTCCCATCCATGACCTCAGTAAAATGAAAATGCCTGCAGGAAGAGCTGAGGAAAGGAGTACAAGGGCTGCTAGTGATCGAGAAACAGAAAGAGGCAGCCCAAGATGGAAGACGCCTGCAGGCGAGAACTCACTTATCTATCTGTTTCTCTCTCGGTTTAAAGTTGAACCCTTCCAACTTTCCTAACAATAAAAACGCAAATTTTTAAAGATCATAAATAATCTCTTTCATCTATAAGACTGATAGTTACTTATTAGTATTAACAGTAATAGTAATTAATAGTATTATTAACAGCCAGTATATACTGGGATTGACTTTTTAAATTCACCTATAGCATTTACGAAGATAAAAAAAAAATGGGAGGCACTGAATATATTTTAGAATGGGTTAAAAAAAACTGGCAATACCAAGCACTGGCAAGGACTCAGCGCAACTGGAACTCTCGAATTGCTGGTGGAAACGCAGAATGGATTGGCTGCTCTGGAAGAGGCTTGACAGCTTTTAAAAAGTGAAACATACACTTACTGTATGACTCAGCAATCCCACTCCTAGGCATCTACCCAAGAGAAATGAAAACTTATGTTCACACAAGAAACCCGTACACATAAAGGTTTATGCAGCTCTATTCATAAACAACAAAAACTGGACACAGCCCATTTGTCCTAATGGATGAATGGATAAGCAAACTGCGATTCATCCACATGATGGAATACCTACCACTCAGCAACAAAATAAAAAGGAAGAAACTATCGATGCAGGCAACAGATGAATCTCAAAGGCATTATGCTGAATGAAAGAAGAAGCCAGACTCAAAAGGCTGCATATTGTGTGATCTCACTTATGTAACTTTCTAGAAGAGGTAAAACTGTGAAGAGGGAGATAAGATCAGCAGCCGTCAGGTATTGAGGGTGTGTCTGACAAAGTAGTTTCTGGGCATGAGGTCACCATTCTGTATCTTTTTCTCCCAGCTTTACTGAGGTACAGCTGACAATTAAAAATTGTATGTATTTAAGATGTTTAATTGATGATTTGGAGTTCTGTATCTCAATTACAGTGATGGCTCCACAAATCTATACATGTATTAAAATTCCTACAACTATAAAAAAATGTCAATTTTATTTTATATAAATTTTAAAACTAATAATAATAAGATAGATTAAATATTAATGACTATATAAACAAAGATGGGAGGGCTCTTGGAGAAATGGCTGATGCCAGACTTGAGGCAAGAAAAGTGCAAGATGAGCCTGGAGCATCTCATGGCAGAGAGCAGAGAGGGGCTCAGAGGACACAGGCTCAGCTTGAAGAGCTGCCACTTGCCAAATTTGGGATGATCTGGCAGTCAAAATGGATAGCTACAGAAATACACTGAATAGAGAAAGAAGCCATGAGTACAAGCTGATACTAAAAACGTTAAGGGATACAATAAGAAGCTTTTATTTATAGAAGAGTGATAACGTTTGTCAAAAAGTAGAAAGATAATGGGAAATGAAACAGCACTTTATAGACAGCAAAGCAGCAATTGATCCAGGCAAGGATAATCAATAGATTGTAAAATCTCCGGGTAAGAGATTGTTAAGAAGCAAGATATTCCATCTCAAAGTATCATCCAGTAGATCACTTAATAATCACTAAAGATCAGGGTACATTTCCAATGGAGAAACATAGCAGTCACTCACTTAACTGAATGATCAAGTTAATGTCACAAATTGTGGACAAATTGACATCTTCTTGTTCCTCCTGATATCATGCCCCAAGAAGGAAGCAACATCATCGGTATAATATGTCTGCCAACAATATTTATGCTAAATCTAATCCTGAGGCACAATCAGAAAAGTTCAGATCTAGGTACACTCTATAAAACTCTTCAAAATGCCAATATCATGAGAGATCACAAAAAGACTGGAAATCGGTTCTGGATTCAAGACAATAGAGAGACATGACTGCAAAACTCAGTATGTGGCCCTTGATTCCATTCTGGATCAAGACAGTATCTGTTGAGTACAGACAGTCCCCAGCTCACAACTGTTCGACTGATGATTTTTCAGTTTTACGATGGTGTGAACATGACTGGCATTCAGTAGAAAACGTACTGTAAGAACCCATACAACCATTCGGTTTTTCACTTTCTGTACAGTATTCCATACATTACATGAGATATCTAATACTTTAGTACAAAATAGGCTTTGTGTTGGATAATTTTGCCCAACCATAGGCTAATATAAGTGTTCTGAGAACACTCAATGTAGGCAAAGTTATAATATTCAGTAGATTTAGTGTATTAAATGCATTTTTACTTACAATTTTTCAACCTATGATGGGTTTATTGGGATGTAATCTCATTTTAAGTCAAGAAGTGTCTTTATTCAATGACTTGATGTGTATTTTCTGTTACAAAGTTGTATTTTAGCCATGTAAAAATTTCCAAGTGTATGGATTATATTATGCTTAGGTAAGAGTGTGTCTCTGTTCTTAAGAGACATAAGCCAATGTATTTGGGCATCAAGTGTTATGATGTCTATAGCTAACTCCAAAGTTTCGTAAAAACTTATAGAGAGAGAGCAGATGTGGCAAAAGGTTAACACTGGGTGGATCTACATTGGGTGAAGTACAAGGACAATTTGCACGTGTGCCTGTAATTTTTTCAAAGGCTATTTTTTTCTAAAGAGAAGGAAAGGGGAAAAAAAGAAAAAATATGATGAGGAAGCCTAGTGTTGGCAAGGTCATGGGGCACTGAAAATTTTCCTGTGCAGCTGGTGGATGTGTGAGCTGGCACATGCAGTCTGGAGGGAAGTCAGGCACATATGAAAACATAAATTGAGGATACACTTTGAGGCACACACCCCACACCCCACCACTTTCAGGTTAGCTTAGAGAGAGCTCACTGAGGTGCAAAGATGTATATGTCCTAAAGTTTCACTGCAATCTTATTGTTTATACCAGAAAAGTAGGAAATAGCTTAATGTTCATCATTGGAAAACTGGTAAATAAATTATGATTCATTTCTAGCCTACTGGTCAAGATCATAGGCTCTGAAGTCAGATTCCCTGGCAGTGCTAATCAATTTTCTTGTGCCCCACAGTCTCTTCATCTGCTTAATGGGCATAATACAAACTCCTGTCCAGAAGAGTTGTTGTGAGATTATGCAAGATCATGTATGTGCCTGGCACACAGCAGGTATCACATCAATATTACATACCATTAGCTTTATGCAATTGATAAAAAACGATGATGCCAACCTTTATTTATTAACTTGGAAAGATGTTTCTGTCATAGTGTTGAATGAAAAAGCAGGTTATGGAATAGAGGAGCACAAGGTGTGATTGCAATTATGTAACAGTGCATTTTTAATTTCCATTTGGATGTATTCGTAGCAAGATGTTTAGAAGATGGGCCACCTAAGTGTTAATAATGTGTCCCTAAGGTGAGGACGCTTCCAGTCTTTTATTTTCTTCTTTGTACATTTCTAAATTGTTTTGTTTTTCCTTTTTTCTTACAACACATGTGACATTTTTACAATCAGACTCTATTTGATTGTGAAAAGATTAATAAATCAGATCCATGGAGCTTGCCTGCTCAGACCTGACTTCGTCTGAGGGGCTGACCAGATGCCCTGCTGATTGAGGCCCCAGAAGCTAATTCCCTATCTTTGGTACAAGTTACTGTCCCCTTTGCTCAGCCCGAGTGTTCTCTCTGCCAGGCATGCTGGAGGCATTTACCAGATATGTGTTCAGCTCTTTGTTCTTTCTCTTCATGGGTTATGCTTTCCCTACATTTCTACCTCATTTTCACGAAGCCTGCAGAGTGCGGATGAAGCGTGTGTCTGGCTCAGGGGATGTCAACACACGTGCAGAGGATTCACTGAAGCCCATCTTGGGGGGCATTCAGCTCTTTTCTGGGTGTTTTCTAAAGGCATCCACACTGTCCGGCAGAAATCCAGTTTGCAACACATTTTCCTCCCCAAGCCCGGTTTTCTGCGGCCTGGACCCTCACCGAGGTGCCAGGATCCAGCTGACCACGAGATGGCAGTCTTTCCTTGCATCAGGCCAGCCAACGCCTGCCTCCCCAGACCTCTGTGCTTCTGAATCCAGTTTCTGTGCTGCCCCAAGCAATTTCAGCAGAGAGATTGTTTACTAAAGAGACCTTCACTAAAGAAGAAACCAGTAGGATTAAATATTCGGAAACAGAAGAACTCGAAGAAGAAAATACAATTTCCCAACATCATGTGCTCACCCATCCTTCTCTTCAACAAAAGTCACAAGAGTTTTGTGTCCATTTGCAGTCTGGGGTCGAATTAGAATTGCCAAGCATCCCAATGAAGTCTGAGTCCACATTCCTTTATCTCTTTGTGCCACTCAAAGCCAGATATTGATGTCTGAAAACAAGATACATAAGCTTCATTATTTAAGTGCCTTTTCCTTAAACAAGACCGCTTTAATACTTAACAAGGTAGGGAAGCTACATAATTTTAAATCTATGCGACGAGAAATAAGAAATTATTTGTAGCGGGCTCCACTTTTACACCCACCAACAAAGAAAGACATTCACAATTTTTTGCCTTCCCAGGGCCCCAAAATACAACACAGGCCTGTTCTCCTGCTCTGGGCAGAAGCCGCAGCTGAAACTGTTCTTTATCAGCTTTTCTTTCTCAATATTTACCAACCAATAAATCTTTTTTCCCCTAAGACAACTGACAATCCAGTTCATGTGGAGGCTTGTTATCCAAATAATATTAAATAAACTGCTTCATTATCCACTGAAAAAGTATTAAGATGGATTTTTTTTTCTTTGTGGGTCAATATTGAAGAAGAGAGGGGGCTGCTCTCATCCACGGGAAGGGCAGCTGTCTGCCTGCAATGAGCACATCTCAATCTCCAGCCTCCTGCAGAGGTGCCTCCTCTCCGTCCTGTCCTGGGGCCATGACAGCTCACCCTCAGGTCCCCACAATCCCTGCTCTGTGGCACCAGTGGGGTCAAGCCTGTCTGTACCATTATCCCGGTCATAACTGAGGACTCCACAGAATGCTGCCAGAGCTGCAGGAGTATTTTGCCCATTTTCCAAAGTGTGATACTTCAGTCTTTTGAGAAAAATTCCATTTCTGTTGTTCCACAAGCCAAGTCCAGCTTCCTGGGTTTTTTTTGTTTGTTTTGTTTTGTTTTTGTTTTATTTTGTTTTGTTTTGAGACAGGGTCTCACTCCATCGCCCAGACTGCAGTTGCATGATCACAGCTTACTATAGCCCCAAGTGATCTCACCTCAGCCTCTCAGGTAGCTGGGATTACAGGCACACGCCTCCACGCACAGCTAATTTTTTGTAGAGATAGGGTTTCACCATGTTGCCCAGGCTAGTCTTGAACTCCTGGGCTCAAGCAATCCTCCTGCCTCAGCCTCCCAATGTGCTAGAATTCCAACCATGAGCCACAGCACCCGGCTCAGCTCTCACTTTTCCTCTGTCAGAGTGTGTGGTGCCGATGGTCACAGAGCTGACCAGGGGGTTAGGAGGGAGGAGGTCTGGGCTGGCTCTTCTGCTAACTTCCTGCAGGACCAGTCACGAGACTTGCATCTCTGGCCCTCAGTTTCTCCATTCATACAAGGAGATGTTGGTACCGACTTTCTTTTAAACCTTCCTGGGGTGCTGCTTATCAAGGATCTGAAATAAAGGAAGAGGCTTTGCGCTGGGTTGACCTTAGTGGAAATTAAACATCTGAGTCCCTAAACTTCTAGGGAAGAAAAAAAAAAGCTTTTAAAGATTAATAGTAGCAGATAATATTTACAGGGACATGTCTGTCGTAGGTACCCTTCTAAAGGTTTGGTCATATGATTTAATTTAACTCCCGCAACACCCCCATATTCTTATACCCATTTGACACTCAAGGGAGCCGAAGCACTGAGGGGTGCATGACTTCCCCAGAGAACACATTGCTCGGAAAGATTGGAAAAATGGGAAGCCAGGTGGCTTGGCTCCAGGGTTCATTCTCTTAACTTCCTAACCCCACAGCTGGCAGCAAGCCCAGGAAACCTCTGAGGGCTGCTGCAGGCCTGGTGGGTTGCGGGGTGGAGCTGCAGCTAGAGGCTCTGGCAGTTGGAGTCGCGGTCCCTGGCCTTGAGTACTACTCTGTGAGTGATCTTGTGTCTTTCTCTCATCTTATTTGGCCTTTACCCAAGGGTGATAGTCATGCTCATCAGTATACCCGGCTGATGTGATTTTATTACTACATAAATAAGACATAAGTAATGTTTTCTAATTTAAACACACACACACACACACACACACACACACACACACACACACACACACACATTCCAAGAATTACAAGTAAGGCTAAAAATCCCCTTTGAGCACCACCACTGTTTCCTCCTCTCCTACCTACAGGAGCGACTCTCACTGTTTTGGATGTAGCCCTACAAATTATTTTCTATGAAGAATGTACCCTTAGAAAACCTGTGGTCATGCTTTATAGTTGATGAGGTTCTGTTTCCTTCAGCAATGCTATCATGCTGGGTGTATTATCTGGAAATCGGTTTCCTCGCTCAAGAGTGCATCTTGAGACCCTTCCACGTTCCCGCTTACAGATCCGTCTTGTGCTTTTTTACCACTGGAGAGTATCCCATTGTATGACTGGATCTGAGTTTATCTGTCCATCTCTGTTTTGATGGCTATTTAGGGTGTTTCTAAATTTGTATCTTTCCAGAAATTGCCATCATGTATTTCCTTTCACATACCGCTTCTTGCATATGTACAGATATTTCTTTGGTCTAAATGATGTAACTGAAATTGCTGGGTATCAGCATATTTTATTAAACTGGCACAAATATCATATGAGAGTTTCACAAAGGCTCCCCCAAAAAATATTGGGATTTGAAACTCTGTAATAACCCCAAATTGCTATAAGTGGTAACAAAACATCAGCAAGATTTGGGGAGCATGAGATACAGTAATGGTAAGAGAGGATGTGGGTGATACCTGTGAACTGTAAGGCTATGCTTTTCCCTTCCACCCAAGAAAGCACAGCAGAATGCAACAGGGGTGAAAATGACGTGAATCATGAAAACTTTTAAAAGCATTAGAATTGGAATTTTTTAAGTAACGTACTTGCAAACATGACCAAGATCTACTGTGATTTACCTGCAGGGTCCTCCTTCCGCACAACCCATGCTGTCAACCAGGATCTATTCTGTCCCCACCAACACAATGAGGCAGCAACCATTTCTGTACATGAAGATTCTAAGGGATCCCAGATGACATGTGTTAGAACAGACACTATCCAAGAAGGAAGGGACATATCTGTCAGCCATGCTACAAGTGTCATGTCACCATGAAAGTTGATTGCTGGATACTGGGTGGCGTATACAACATATACACACACACACTCATGTGCGCGCGCACGCACACACACACACACACACACACATGCTGAAGCATCCTCAGAATTCCTGCAACTCCAAGGTTCAAACATCCAAGAAGAAGACCATGGGGTGAGGACTGCGTGCTTGGCCAGGCTCTTCGGGTCCTACTTGGTGTCTCCGAAGGACTGGAAATAGAATTTGCTTTTAGTTAAGGGAGCCCTAATACCAGCCTCTGCCAGAATGCCGGAAGTTACACACCCTCTTGCCCTGTCCACCCTCTCTCTGATGGAGACTCTTCTCTGATCTTGAGATCAACCTCATGCTAAAAAACAAAGAGTGAACAAAGTCAGTCTGTATGAAACCCTAACATCCTCTGTCTTGGCGCTTCCCCTGCTGAAGACAGCCCACTTCTCTAACTTCTTACAGCTGAGTCCCACATATTTTACGGCTTTTTCCTGTGCCCCTTTCCCATTCCAACCCTGCCTTCCTGAAAATAGCTTCTGTTTGCTCTCTAGTCTTGTGCTAGTCAGAGAGTAGTCCGGGGGCACTGAGGATTTGTGCTGGTCTGCAGCGAGATCCGTGGAGATTTGGAGGGCAACCACTTAGAGACTTTGATACCAATTCAGCAGAGTAACTTTAGGTCTGTTAAATTTAATAACAACTTTAGGCTTGAATTTTCATGTATATTTTTATTTCATTTTTGTAGTAATTCATTGTTATTGCATTGTATTTGTATTTTTATTGTTTTAGAGACAGTCACTCTGCAGCCCAGGCTAGGCCCAGGGTGCCATCATAGGCCACTGAAGCCTCCAATGCCTGGGCTCAAGTGATCCTCCCACCATGGCCTCCCAAAGCACTGGGACTGCAGGAGTAAGGCACCATACCTGGCCTGTTATTGTATTTTATGAATGCTCATCTGGGGTGGATTGGAAATGCTTTTAAACAAGTATTTTTAAGTCAAGATATCCTCTGTCTCTTCACTTCCCATGTCTTGACTAGCAGCCTGCTCTCTTCACATTCAAGTTACTCCATGCGTCATGAAGCAGATAGAACAGGCAGCTCTCCATTCTAGGGATCCCAGGCTGTAAGGGGCTTTCCCCTTTGCTAGTCTGGGAGGTCAGCCTGCCTTGCAGAATGAACCATAGAGATTCAAAGACTAATCCCAAATACGTCAGAATTGTCACTTTCATTTTATTAGACTTTCTAAGCCCAGGGAAAGTATTGTTTATGCTTAATGGTTGTGTTCCCTACACCTGGTAGAAAAGAAGCCATGTTCATGAAAAGGCAGGACAGCAGGTGGTTTGTATGATCATGTGTTTAGATAAAGCCACCTGTATGTGAAGAAGGATCCACTGCGTTTTTCCTCTCCAGTGTTTTCAGGAGGAGTGCAATATTTTAAAAGTCCACATGTGAAGACTTTGCCTTTTGAAAAAGGTCTCCAAGAGTAACCAAGATTTCACAAGGTTTGTCTCAGCCCTTAAGGGCAAATGTGACCAAACTTTTGCTTGAAATGATGCTCCAATTGTCTGTTGCTGGATACCTAACCTCCACAAAACTTGGTGGCTTAAGCCAACAACAAGTTTGATTGGTTCCTGAAGATGCCATTTGCATAGGGCTCTGCAGGAAGAGTGCACCTCTGCTCTGCTGGGCATCAGCTGGGCAGCCCAAAGGCTGAAATAGAGTCATCAGAAAGCCCCTCGCTCACGGCTGGAGACAGGTCTGAGGAGACACAAACAGCTGGGGCTGGACCAGCAGAGGCTCCTGCCTGACCCCAGCATCTCTCCCTGTCCTTGTGTGGTCTCCACATGGTGTCTCCAGCACAGCAGCTTCAGGACAGTTGGACTTCCCATGTGTGCCAGGCTGCCAAGAGAAAGCCATGAGGAAACCCTCCCACCTTCCATGGCATAGCCTCAAGATCACACATTTTATTCACCAAGGTAATCAACATAGCCATACCCTAGTGCGAGGGGAGGGAAAGAGACTCCACCTCTTGGTGGGAATGAGGCACGGTTCTGGAAGAGCATGTGGGACAGAAATACTGATGCAACTGCCTTTGAACAATACAGTCTATCACCACGGATACACAGCTAGAAGAAAACCGTGCAAGGAGTTCACAGAACATCGAGCAGGGCTAGGTGTGAAGGTGCTCCAGTGGCGGTCAGCTCTGCTTCTCCAGCTTTGATGCCTGCAGCAGCCCAGATGCAGCCGAGAATCCCCCAACCCACTGTGGTCATGGCAGGCACTTGAAGCCACCTCTTCAAAGAAGAATGAATTGATGGGACCCTTTGCTCTTTCCCACAAGTTCCACATGCATGTCTGGAGTCAGGGTCATTGTCTTTGGCTCTGACACCAAGCTCAGCAAAATGAGTACTCTGCCCTAATCTGGAGGCCATCCAGATCAAGAGCCCCCTTCTCCATGCAGCCCTCCTGGATCCTCCTTCTCTGGCAGGAAGCAACATTCCATCTTTTGTGCCACAGCTGGACCCTCCCATAAGCTTTCTACCAGAGTGTGTTAGCACATCAGTGCCCTTAGTCATTGGCTTGTGTTCCCAAATAGCATAAGTCCCTCAAGGCCTGAGGGCACATCAGCTATTTGTCATATGCCTCACTCTGCCTGGCCCAGTGACTAGCACACACGGGCCACGGACTGTTGACTGCACTATGACGAGAGAAGAACAGGTGAAATCCCAGGGACTTCAAGCTGTTTGTTTTCTTTTCATAAAGAGAGGTTGAAATTGTGTTTGGTTTTTATCTGTTTCATTGGGAAACCCACTGATACACACACACTTACATGTATCTTTGATGTGGTGAACATGTATTTGTAAATGAATGTGTATGTCTGTGTGTAAATGTGTTTGTGTGTATATGCATATGTGCATGTTTTGTGTAAGAATAAGTCTGTGATTAGTGTGTAAGTGTATAAGAAGTATATATGTCTGTATATAAATGTGTTTGTGTGGTTGTGGGGATATTTATGTACCTGAGTGTGCACATTTGTGTGTGTCTGCATGTGGATATTCACATGTGCTCGTGTGTAAATGTATGTCTGTATGTCTGTGTGCATATGTGTTTATGTTTTTGTCTATGAGTACATATATGAATGCGTAAATACATGCATGCTTGCATGTGTGTCTACAGATGTGCATGTGTATTTGTGTGTGTGTTTGTGTGTGTGTGTGTGTGTGTGTGTGTGTGTCTGAGAGCATACACAAAACCACCCATCCAAGAGGCTGGCAGTGGGTCTGCAGGACTGGTCCAAGAGGCATCCTGCCTTCATTGGCGATTCCTGCAGCGTCCCAGCGAAGCCATCCTGACTTCCTCTCCGGGACCAGGAGCTAAGCAGAGGTCAAGTGACTTGCCCTAGACCCCACAGCAAGTCGGCGGCAGCTCCGCGAGGGTCTGATTGCCAGGCTCACGCCCCTCTGCAGGCCGAGCTGCCTCGCTGTGGCATGTTGGCACCCGGCCCAGGCCGCGCCGCCCGGGCTCTGAGAGCTCCCATTGTGGCCGAGAAGTGGCCGAGTGCCATCGCCCGGCATCCGCAGGTGACGGCCGAAGGAGGAGTGACTCCCGAGGCGACAGGAAAAGGGCACCCCTCATTTTGTGTGGCTAAAGGGTTGGAAATAACAGACGTGTAAAAGCGGGAGGGGGAGAAAGGAAAGCAAAGCTAATGAGGAATAATGAAGACGTAGAGAGGGACACACACGGAGATCGGCGGGAGCCCCGCGCTCACGCAGCAGCAGGAAGCGGAGCCAGCCAGAGGCCGCCGGCTCAGGAAACGTTTTGTTTCCTCCTTTAATTGGTGACCCCGCTCAGAGTTGCTGGAAATGGGCACAGCTCGAGAGACTCGAGTGTGGCTGTGGCAAACAATGGGCCGCTGAATGGCCTGGAAAGGCAGCCAAGAGCGGGCGCAGTCCCAGCGCCGGTGGATCTTAGAGTGGCTCTGCTGGGCACAGAAGGAGGGCTCTGGAACGCTCCCGAACTGTGCTCCCAGCTGGGCTCTCCTGGAAACCCACCTGCACAGAGGTGCCTGTGGGTGGGAGAGCTCTCCATGAGAGACGCCCGAACGCCACTGGAAACAGAGTCACATGAAGAAAACTGCATTCACCAGAGCATGTCTCAGCTAGCGTGGTCAAAGGGGACTTTTAAAATAAGCTTCTACAGGGTAGGGAATCAGAGTGCCCAGGGGTCAAGCTTAGGTAACACAGGGGGTCAATGAACTTCTGCCCGGAGCAGATGGTGCTGGCTGAGAGCAGGCTCTTGTTTTATGGGCTGGGGTTTGTGACTTAGGGACCGAGCACAGTCACCTGGGATGGCAGGGGCCCGCCACGCCACCAGCAGCTGTTGCTGCCCAGCACCCCTCCCGGACACCTCTCCTCAAATGAGCAAATATTTAAACATCCGTTTAAAGGAGCACCAAATTGTCTCCCATATCTCAGCTTGGCCAAAAGCAGAACTTGTTCTAATACAAGGAAAATTAATCCAAAGTAGAAATCTCAAAAAGGGGCAAATTGTAGATACAGACAGGGCATACTATGTGTCTTCCTCTTCTCCTAAGATACCTTGAACATGATGTGGAGGAATCTAAAAATAAAAACCTCTTAAGAGCAAAAGATAACAGGAAACCAAGAAGCAAAGGATGAGAAGTTTCTAAAAGATAGTGCTAGGGCCTGAGTGGCCAGAGCGTGTGGATGAACAAGACTGTGTGAGGGAAATGGTGGCTCAGAAGGCACAGGAGGGGACTGCAGGGAAAGGGCCACCCTGCCAACAGAACGCGGGCTCCACAGCCAGCAGACCAGGCCTGAGCAAGTGAGGAAAAGGGACTGCCAAAGAGGAGAGGAATTGAAAACCTAGTCCCAACCCACCGCACCATTCATTTCTTACACCCTGCCCTACTTTTCCTCCAAGTCTGAGCACAAAGAGGGCAGGCCGCCCACCCAGCTTGTACCTCTGGCTCCTACGGAAGAGAAAGACAACAGCGACAACAAAGCTTTCTTTTCTAAATTGAATACGCTTTCTAGGAGTTAGGAGTCAGGACTCCTAGAGTGTATACCAGCACTCATGCCCATGCCCTCCTCATTCTGGCATTTGGGGGTCCCTGGGCCCAAAACTTCCTTCCCTGCCTTTTATCCCTAATGTGAAGCCTATCAGTTAGCCCTACCCTCGTGCAGGCACCCCACCCAAGCCACACAACTAATGGCAGCAAGAGTGTACACCAGCTACTTAGAAAAATGGATCCATGTCCTCCTCCTTAAAAATGAATACGGAAACAGATCTCCAGGAATATGGAGAATCCTAACTACTACATAAAGTAGAAGCACCAAACAAACAGAAATAAATGACGCCGGAGGAAACAGACGCAATTGAGGCAACCAAAGAAGACTTAAGAAAAAGAAAAAAAACTCTAATTAGTGACTTCAGATGGATTTGAAATTATACCACATCTACAAAACAAGAATGGAATGCTCTAAAAATGGAACAAGAAATAAGAAAGAGCCCTTGGAAATTAAAAATATGTTTTCTGGTTTTGAAAATCAGATGGAAGAGTTGAGAAATAATGCCAAGATCATTTCCTAGAATCCAGAGCAAATATACAATGGCCAATATCATAACAGAGAAGGTACAATGCATAAAGAATCAATCCAGGAAAATGATCTGAGAATTAGCAGTTTCAGATGACATGCGGGGACGGCAGGGTAGTGGGGAGGGGATTATCAAAGGCATATAATAAGAGAAGAAAGGCTACCAGAGAATTTAATCTGAGTCTCCATCTTTAAATGGCCCACAGCATGCCATCAAAATGAGTGAAAAAGGATTCAGAACTGTGTACATACCTACGAAATATCAGAATCCCAAGGATATAAAGAAAATGTAAAACGCTTAAAGATAGAAAATGTAGGTCATATACAAAGGCTTGAAGCTCATACTAACATCAACAATACTGGGTGTTATTAGACAATGCAAAAAAATTCCTATCAGAAAATTAATTTACAATTTTTATACTCAAATTAATGTATGCAAGAATTTTATACCCAACCAAACTATTATTAAATCTGAGATAAAATAAGCACATTTGTTATCATTAAAGGACTCAGAAAGTCAATCTCCTAATCTTTTCCATGGAAATTACTTAAGGCTGTGCCACAACAAAGAAGAATAAAAATTAAGAGACTGAAAGAGTTGTATACAAAAAATAAATAAATAAACAATAGGATTAGCTCTGAAGTGCAACTAAAAGAAATGCAAGGGTGAGAGTTGTAAAGTAGGTCTATAAAGCAAAAATACAAGTCAAGAGAGAAAATAACTAGGCTCCACAAAGAATATATTTATGAAAGACTGGGATGAAACCAACTGATAGAATCAGTAAGAAGTTTAAAAATAGCTGTGATGCAGTGACATATCTCTACAAGAAAAAAAAATTATAGTCGTTCTTTCTTATTCTCAGGGAATATGTTCCAAGAACCCCAGTGGCTACCTGAATCCACAGACAGTACTAAATCCTATGTATACTGTTTTTTCTATACATATCTATGAAAAGGCTTAATTTATAAATTAGGCACAGTGAGAGATTAACAACAAAAACTAATAATAAAATAGAAAAAGTATAACTATGTACTGTAATAAAAATTAGGTGAGTGTGTTCTCTTTCTCTCTCAAAATATAAAAACAGTTGACTGCAGGTAACTAAAACTGCAGAAAGCAAAACCTGGGATAAGAGGAGGAGTACTAGAGAAACAAAACTGCACAAGAGAATCAAGCTCCTGCTGTGAAACAGACTAGAATGTGACACGATTGAAATCAATGATGTGTAACAAGGGGACTCCATTTGCCCTTGGTACTAGAAACATCCTCCTTTGAGTCATGTAAGATTCTTGGCATGGAACTCATCAAGAGGAAAAGGCAACACCACCACTTGGCCTTGCAATTCAAGATAGATATAAAGGCATAATAATCTATACTTAGTTTATTGGTTTTCAATTTTTAGAACCAACTTATAGAACAAAAAAGATTATTCAAATGTTATTATGGAATGTAAATGTTAGCAACATAAACACTGTAAAAGTGAAGACAGAACTGAAAATACATAGAGAAAAGTAGAGAGAAGGTGGAAAAGAAGGGAGGGGAAATATCTCATCCTGGACTATAAAGAATCAGAAATACAAACTGCCATCAGAAAATACTATAAACACCTCCATGCAAATCAACTAAAACATCTAAAAGAAATGGATAAATTCCTGGACACATACACCCTCCCAAGACTAAACCAGGAAGAAGTTGAATCCCTGAATAGACCGATAACAAGTTCTGACTAGTTCAACCATTGTGGAAGACAGTGTGGTAATTCCTCAAGGATCTAGAACCAGAAATACCATTTGACCCAGCAATCCCATTACTGGGTATATACCCAAAGGAATACAAATCATTCTACTATAAAGACACATGTACGTGTATGTTTATTTCAGCACTATTTGCAATAACAAAGACATGGAACCAACCCAAATGCCCATCAATGATAGACTGGATTAAAAAAAATGTGGAACACATACACCATGGAATACTATGCAGCCATAAAAAAGAATGAGATCATGTCCTTTCCAGGGACATGGATGAAGCTGAAAACAATCATCCTAAGCATACTAACCCAGTGACAAAAAACCAAACACCTCATGTTCTCACTCATAAGTGGGAGTTGAACAATGAGAACACATGGACACAGGGAAGGGAAAAACACACACCGGGGCCTGTCAGGGGTAGGGGATTGGGAAGGGAGAGCATTAGGACAAATATCTAATGTGTGCAGGGCTTAAAACCTAGATAATGGGTTGACAGGTGCAGCAAATCACCATGCACATATATACTTATGCAAGAAACCTGCACGTTCTGCACATGTATCCCAAAACTTAAAGCAATAGAAAATAAAAAGAGAAAGAAACAGGATATAGTGTCTGTACTTGATGGAACAAGAAATAGAAATCCATATATTTTGCTTAAAATTAACTATAAATTTAAAACTAAATCTTTGTTTGGGCTAACTCAGAAGCAGATCCTAAATTAAGGATTCAGCCACAGATGGTTTATTTAGAAGGTGAAGAAAACATCAGTAGAGGAAGAGAGAGGTGGAATAGGGAAAGGAAGCAGCCTTGAAAGGGACCATTATCCAGCCTGCCATCCCTGCGGGCGATCGCTGCCTGGCTGGGAAGTCAAGCTCAGATCAATAAATGCAGGTGCACCCATCTGGAAACCAGGCCAGTGCCCCCAAAGTGGCAAGGGCAGTGGGATATGGGTACAGCAACAACAGCCATCATGTATGTCTATTACAATTTAGAAAGGGAGGCACATTCCAAGTAAGCATGTGCCATGCCGTAATCTAGAACTTATCTAGGTAATAAATGAGATGATGCTAAAGCAGAGGAAGATGAAGCTAAATTCTTAGAAGAGAGGATAGAAGAAATAAGCTGATTCACCCTGAGGAACCAGTTCAGGCTAAGGGATTGGAGGTGCAGCTGTTAAAGAGAAAGGGTTGAGGTCTAAAGATCTCAAGAAGAAGGTGGAAAACTTCAGGGGGCAGCTGACTGAGTTCTGTTTAAGGAGCAGCCAGAATGCTGAGGGGAGGAAAAGGGAAATGGAGTCAGACAGTGGAGTGGGAAAGGATTAAGGCTGCCTTTCCATTTCCCGGAATTTGGGCTACCTTCCTCTTTTCCCAGCAGTAATTCTAACTCGGATCTGCAACCACTTGCAGCCACTTCTGATGCTGAAATCCCTACCTCTGGCTAAGAGTAAGCACTCAATCAATATTTGCTGAACGGCTGAATGAATGAATGGGAATCCTTTCAGAGTATAACCAGATATTTCAACTGCAAAACAGCCTCTATGAACTGAAGCTGGTTTCATCTTGTGAGGTGCCTGGTTGAGACATGTTGTTTTACCATAGCCATTCTGCTGTTACTAATAACCACAAACATACAATAAACCCCTATGTCTTAGATCTGAGGCAAGGATTGGCATGTAAGTAGTTATTTGGGAGATGACTTCAGGAAACATGGGTAGGGGGGTGAGGAAATAAAGGGAGGAAGAGTGCCAGTGAGCAAGGTGGTGCTCTGACCAATGGAGGCACAGTCCTTCCAGCGTGGGAATTTGGGGAGATGGTGTAATACATGAAGGTGGATTGTTGATCCACAAATTCCCATCCATCAGTGGTTGAGAGCTGCTTCCAATGGATCAACCATTTCCTTCTCCCTCCCCCCTCTCCACCCAAACCCCACCTCCAGCCCTCCCTACCCACAGTAGAGCATGCGTCCCAAGCCCCAGGAAGTCCCAGGTGAAGACTACATATATGCTTGAGGAGGAAGCCATTGATAGTGAAAACTAATGGGATATGAATGGGGCACCGACCGCGTTTGCTACAGATTACTGAATGCCAGGTACATTGAACAAGAAAAAGAAAAAGAAAGGAGCTAACCAGGCTAAAAAACTGAATGAAGGCCAATATACCAAGAATATAATGAACAAGAAGGAGAATGGCAAAATTAAGCCAGAAAAGTGGTAAGAATTGCAGAGGGCCCTGTCAGCCAAGTGTATTAATTGGGATTGGCTACTCTATGCCAACCAGTAACAATTGGGAGGGAGAAAAAGAGCACAGATATCAGAGAACAAAAAAAATCCGGGAGTCATAGTGGACCCTAAGCTCAATAAAAGTTATAAAGGTAGCATGTGAAGATGACGTCCTTAGGAGCTCCTAAACATGTATGAAATGCAGGGGTCAAGGATCCACGCTTCTTTTAAATGGGCTTGGTTGAGCTCTAATTGTTTCTAGATTTAGTCTTCTCACTTTCAAGTGTGTGAGGAAAAAAACGGTAGAGGAGATTTGGCAAAGAGCAATGAAGAAAGTTGAGTTTATAGAACCAGCCCAGAAAAAGAAAGACAAAATAACTCTACAAGCCTATCAAAGTTTATTGTGAAAGGAATCCCAGCCGGAGGTTGCTTCATTCACAGCAGAGATGGTAACGAGAACCCTGAAGTCTGATTATCTCTGTCCTCAGAATCCAGTCCCCATGATGCCGTCCATGCCACCTTGATCATAATCTCGGTGGTGTTTGTGGTTCCCCTGGGTTGGTCCAGGGTACCTTACTGAACCAACGATTCAGTTCAGACTTCCTTCAGCTTCCCCATGGAGTCATGGGAGGGTTTTAGGGGCTTGCCTGCCCTTAGATGAATAAGTTGCAGCCCCTCCCCTAGAAACCTCCAATAGCAGGAGAAAATATCACGTTTGAGTAGTTTGGATGTTTACCAATCTAAAGATGAGGAATTGATAAGACAGGGACATGAAACGCTTCCTGTTCATATAATTTCATGGGCACTAAACTACAGTCATGAGTCAGAATCCTCTGTTTTTCATTAAGAGTCTGTAGAGAAATCTCCAAAAAGATTTCCGTCTTCTGATTTTTCAGTCCAGTTTCCAAACTTCTTCACCTGTGGTCAGGAGGAAAGAATGCAGTTTAAATAATAAGAATAATATCAACAATAATAATCACTGTGAACTTCCATCAAGTGCTACTAAGCAGCAGACACTGTGCTGTACATCTGTTCCCGTATACCTACTGTCGCATAAATAAACCACTCCAAAATGTGGTGCCTTTTTAAAAACATCATTTATTTCGTTTATGAATCTGGCATGTCAGCCTGGACCAGTGGGAAATATCATCTTTGCTTTATCTGGTGTCAACTGGGGAAGCTCAAATAGAGGCTAGGCGTTCATTTCCAGGATGGTTCAGTTCTGTGGCTGGTGAGTTGGTGCTGGCTGAGACCTCAAGCAGGGTGGGAGGCCCGGATTCTCAGTTTCTTTCTATGTGGGCCTCTCCATGAGCTGTTTTGGCTTTCTCACAATATGGTGGCTGGTTTCAAAAGCAAACAGGACAAGAGGAACAGGTAAGAACTGTATCACCTTTTATGACCTAGCCGTAGTGTCACATAGTGTCATTTCCACCATACATTTGAGTTCAGATTTAAGACGGTGGAACACAGAGCTCATCTCTTGATGGGAAGAGTATCAAAATCACATTGAAGGCAACCATGGGCATTGAAAATATTGTTGTGGCCATTTTTAGAAAACAATCTTCCGCAAAGGCATTATTCCATTTAGTTCTCATGGCATCCCTGTAAGGCAGATAGTGTTAGCTTTCCCTTTATCAGTGAAGAGACAAATAAGTTTTGTGACTCCCCTCTGATCAAAGCACTATCATTTGCAGACCTAATCCCAATTTTCTGTGACCCTCAATCGTTCCTCCTTATATTCTATTATATGCCATCTTCCACAAAACAGCTACAACTTCTGACTTGGAGCAATGGAATTAGAGCCAACTCTGTCACTTAGCTTTGTGATTTTGAGTCAATTCTCCACAGGTCTTTGCTTCTCAATTGCCTTTTATATGAAATGGGAGCCAAGAACGCCCTTGTTAATAATGCTCTAAGTCTGTTTCATGATTAGATCAGGTAACACAAGCAGAGGGATGCATAGCAAAACAGGTGATCTTAAATATTTGGAGACATTAAATCTCATGTAGTTAGTATTGCTTAACATTCAGTAGAACTCTTAGAGTCACCACCAATCTGATGAGTTCAGCTAGTACCCATCTGTATCAGTTAGGCTGACATTGGACTTCTAGTCAGAGACACCAAATCATAGTGGTTCAAAGAGACGAGCTGTTTGTTATCGCTCACATTAAAGTTTGGAGATATTCCAGGGCTGGTTTGAAGGCTTCCCCATATCATCAATCCCAGGCTACGGCTCTCTTTTTGCTGCCATTTGTAGACTACAGCCTCCATTTTCAAGTCATCTCATCTTCACAAGATGGCTGCTAGAGCCCATCCACTATATCCAAGATCATGACTAGAAAAAGGAGAAAGACGCAACAGCAAAAAGGCAACTCCCGGTTGAATAATCCCTTCAGTGATCTTTCCCAGAACTTCCACCCAGTAACTCCTACTCATGTCACATTGGCCTACTTTCTCCTCAAGGGAGGTCGGAAAACATAGTTTTCCAGGTGGATGCGTTATTATAGAGAGTCTATTAGTAAACCAGGAACCATGATAGTGGACATTGTAGGTGACAGGTCACCTGCAATAGCCTGTCACTAATCTGTCCTCCTTAAGTGTTGTCCTACTCTACCCTACCCTGCTCCACCGTTTCTTAAACATAACTCCAAAAACTAGTGGCCTAAGACAACATTTATTTTTCTCACAAATCTGTATTTGGGGCAGGGTTTGGTGGGGATGGCTCATCTCTGCTGCATACAGTATCAGCTGGGGTCGTTCAGTGACCACTGGAGGATCGACTCACTAACATGTCTGTCAGCTGAGATCTCAGCGGAGTCGAAGGCTGAGCTCCTTGGCTTCTCTCTATGGGAGCCTCTCTATGGGGGCTAGGCTTCTTCACAACATGGTAGCTGGGTTCTAAAGGCAATGATCCTGAGAGAAAGCCAGGCAAAAGTTGTATAACCTTTTACTACAGCCTGGAAGCTACATGGCACCACTTTCACTATGCCTAATTCATTGAGGCCATTGCAAAGGCCCATCTGAGGGGATGAAAATGCTACCTCTTGATGGGGGAGCAAAATCCTGAAAGAGCATGCAAAATGGAAAATATTGTTGCAGTCATTTTTAGAAAATAACATTTTTTGTGACTTAAAAAATCAAAATTACAAATACAGTTTTCTCCTACAGTAGGCCATATCATCTCAAGATTTCAATGAATGAAACACCCCTCCAAAATGACAATGTAATACCATCCTGAGATTCCTTTAAATTTGAAGGTAAAAGTTCCAATGGGAATCATGCTTGTCCTTAGATGGGCTCTAGTTTGAAATTAGCTGAGGTGTGGCCCAGTTTACAATCAAAACTCATGAGACAAGTGATATGAGATTGAATTCTTAACAACTACAAGCAAGTGGTAGTCTTCCTGGGATGGTATAGTATAGAATTGAGCTAGGATAGGAGAGTGAAAGGTTCATGTGGACAGACAAAAATGCCTAGTACCCAAGAACCATTTACTTTCTTCATCAACCCATTAAGAAAATTTTCCAAGAGCCCTCAGATTAGGGCATGTCGTACAACCACTAAATTGGATTTGACTCAACTGGTTGGAAAGGCAAAAGTCAAAAATTCTCTAGCTAAGTCCAATAATTTTTAGCAAAAGCATGACATTCAAATGTTTTTGGACCTTCTCTGGAGTAAGATATGAGATTTATATCACAATGCAATACACATATGCTTTTAATATAGATATTAAACAATTTTATAAAATAATTCTTACACTTACCATATATAACAAGCCTGATATTTTCTATTTTACTCTGTTTTGTTCTAGTCTGTTCAGCTTCATTAGTTAAAACACCAAAACTGGCCATAATCCAATGAACTGATTTCACAGCCTACTAATGAATTATGGAAATCACTTGAAAAATACTGAGCTAACCCAGGCATGGTGGCTCACATCTATAGTCCCAGCTACTCAAGAGGCTGAGGTGGTGAAACTGGCCCAATTGTCTCATAGAATTACTGTTCATTGGTTTGTTTTTTCTTCTTGTTATTTGTTTGTTTGTTTTGTTTTGGGGTTGTTTTTTTTTAGATAAACATAGAAATCGACTTTCTTGGTCTTAAAGCTTGAAACGCATTTGTCTTATCTGAGTCCCTTCCTCAGAAAATCAACTGCCAGACCTCCCAGATAGTATCAAGGAACTGAAACCCACCAGATCACTGCATCTAGACAATGAGACACAAGACGCTTCACCCGTCATAATTGCCTAACTGACCACCTGCTTCCTGTGGACCAACTCTTCTTCCTTACCCCTCCATAATTCCTGTTTTCTCACATTTAATTACATTGCTTCCCCATGATATAAACCCCCAATTGCAGTTGATCAGTGAGATAGATTTGAGACTGAGCTCCCATCTCCTTGACTGGAGCACCCTATTAAAGCCTTCTTCCTTGGTAATACTCATTGTCTCAGTGATTGGCTTTCTGTGCAGTGAGCACCGGCACCTAGACCAAACCGCTGGTGTTTTGGTAACAGCGGAAGAATCACCTGAGTACCCAGGAGTGAAAGACAAGGCTGGGCAATAGAGAAAAATTGAAAGAAAGAAAAGAAAGGAAGGAAGGAAGGAAAAAGAAAAAGAAAGGAAGGAAGGATGGAAAAAAGGAAGGAAGGAAGAAGGAAGGAAGGAAGGAAGGAGGAAGGAAGGAAGGAGGGAGGAAGGAAAGAAGGAAGGAAGGAGGAAGGAAGGAAAGGAAAGAAGGAGGAAGGAAGGAGGAAGGAAGGAAAAAGAAAAAAGGAAGGAAGAAGGAATGAAAAAGAAAGAAAGAAAGGAAGGATGGAAGGAAGGAAGGAGGAAGAGAGGGAGGAAGGAAGGAAGGAGGAAGGAAGGAAGAAGGAAGAAAGGAGGAAGGAAAGAAGGAAAAAGAAAGAAAAGGAAGAAAGGAGGAAGGAAGGATGGATGGATGGAAGAAAGGAAGGAAAGAAGGAAGGAAGGAGGAAGGAAGGAAGGAAGGAAGGAAGGAAGGAAAAACCTAGCTGTTTTGTTTCCTATTACATCAAACTAAAACTCTCTCCCCACTTGGACCTCACCAGTTCTTAGTGAATGGTGTACCCACACGATGAAGACACGTCACACAGTGATTAAAGCAGTAGAATTTTAACAGTAGTTTGCTCTACCCAAATGCAAAACCAAAAAAAATCTTTTTTTTAAAATCTGGTCATAAAACATAGGGAACTTCCAGTTATACCTCAAAGGTTAAACGAAAGTATTTATTAGTTCTCCTTCCTCAAACCCTTCTAAAATGATTTAAAGTGGGTTGAGGTGGGGCAGGAGGGATTAAAAAGAGACAAGGAGAAAGGGAAAGTAGATTGTAGCAACAAAATTTGGGGAGGTGGTAGACAGCAGATGAAGGGATTGCAGCAAACAACAAACTTACTGACTTATGCACACCTGAGAAAGATAACTCTAACCTGGTCATGGGAGTGCCCAGAAGCAAAACCTCAGAACCCATGAAGTCTAAAATTCTAGAGGCACCTACTCCAGAGAATGGGAGCCTAGCTGGGCCTGAACTGAATGTAGGGAGATTGGATGCAAACCTATGGAGAAAGATACACTTTCAGAGAGCTGAATCTCCCTCACTCTGTTAGAATCATGAGATTGACTCTTTTGGAGATTAAAGTAGAAGGTCTCTGGCCTGGGGGATACCAGGCATATGGGAGGGCAGGTGTCCATACTACAAATACTTTTCCGTGGAATTTCCATACTGAATATTGGAATCCTCAACCCTGTTTACCCCCAGACTCGCTGGCCACTAAATATACCGACCAAAAGGAAATAAGATTATTCTCTAGGAAATTTGACCAACACAAAAGAAAAGACCTATATCCTGACATCAGGAGTTTTCCTATGATGACTTGGAAAGATTACCACACAGTGGAACCCGTAAGTGATAAGCTTCAACTACATACACAAAATTTCCAATCCACTTTTCAGTGCTCCACTTCTGGATTTGAGCAGACAGCCAAGGAGCCCCAGACATATAAGAAAGGCTCTAACATGAAATACTTCCCCCCACCCCACCAAGAAAGAAACAGCAAAAAGTGAATTAGAGGAAACAGAGCCCGTGCAGAAAGACAAAAAGATATACTAGAAAAGTATCATTAATATTTTCAGAAAAATCAAAAGAAGCTATTATATCAATAAAGCAAAAACAATATTCCATAGAAAGGCAACGGAGAACAAAAAATGACCTCTTAAGAATTTAAAAATATGCTGGATACATGGTGGTGCATGCCTGTAGTCCCAGCTACTGAGGAGACTAAGGCAGGAGGACCACTTCAGGCCAGGAGTTCAAGGCTGTGGTGCATTATATGATCACATCTGTGAATAGCCACTGCACTCCAGCCTGCACAGCATAGCAAGCCTCTATCTCTTAAAAAAATAATAATTAAAAATATAATATTAGAAAAAAAATCAGTAGAAGTTTGGGAAGTATAGTTAAGAAAAGCTCTTTTAAAAAAATGAGAGAGATAGAATTTAAATTTTAAAATACCTTTAAAATTAAAAGATCAGTCCAGGAGGCTCAATAATTACCAGTGAAAGTTCAAGAATGAAAACATAGAGAGGAGAATATTATTTTTAAAGTACGTAAATAACTCAATAAGGTTTGTCAGAACTGAAAGACATGAGTCTCCAGGTTGCAATTCCCTATCAAATATCCTTCAAAATAGGTGAAAATAGATTTATACGAAGGCTAACTATTTGATAATTTTAGACTGCTAGAAACAAAGACAAGACTCTAAACATTTCCATAAAGAAAGTAAAATCTTATCTACAAAGGATTAAGAATCAAAATGGTTTTGGACTTCTCAACTAGACCAAAGCTAGAAAAAAGTGTTTCCAACCTGAAATTCTGAATTCAGCAAGCTGTCAACAATCACAAGGATAAAATAGAGACATTTTCAAACTTTTGAGGCCAAACTTTTATGTCTCTTTTAGGCACCCTTTTGCAGAAAGCAACTTGAGAGGTGCTTCCCTACGTGGATTTTACCAGTTCCTGGTAAATGGTGCACCCACGCAAGGAAGACAAGGCACAGAATAATTAAAGTAGTGGAATTTGAAAATATAGGCTTCTCTACCCAAATGGAAAAAAAATCTTTATTTTTTTTCTGGTCATAAAATATAGGGAACTTCAGGTTAAACCTGGAATACCAAACACAAGTATTGATTACTGTTTCTTCCTCAAACCCTTCTAAAATGATTTAAAGAAAGGGAAATTGAAAAGAGACAAGAATGGCAGGGGAAGGAGCAGTAAATCAAGAAAGAAAGATGTGGGATCCAGAAAACATTCTTTTGAGGTGAGATCCATCCCAAAAGAAAAGCAGAAAGAACCAAATTACAGTTCAGGGAGCTTCCAGGGTAGCCAGGGGAAGCAGGTCAGAAGAGAGGCCTGCAATCTTGGGACAGGAGGATGGGGACATCCAGGAGGGGTGTCATCAAGATGATAAAACTGTTCCCAAAATACTTGAATATGCTTGAGGCAGGAGACTGGCAGGAGTTATTTTCGAGTCACAACCTTACTGATGGAAGCAGGATCTAGGCAGAGCAGGATGCAGGGAAGAAGCCACTCAAAACCAGCAGACAGCAGCAAGAGCAACCTCTCCTTGGCCTCACTGTTCGTTACCATGAAGACACTTCCACTGGCGCCATGACAGCTTGTAAATGCCATGGCAACAGGCCATAGCAACAGCCTGGAAGTTAACTTAAATGGTTCCTGAAACTTACCGCCTCTTTTCCAGAAACTTCTGAATAACTCAGTTCTTAATTAGCATGTGATTCAAAGTGAGTATAAATACAGCTGCCAGTGTACACTGCTGATGCTGGGCACACTGCCTTTGAGCCAGCCAGCACTTGTTAAAAACTGCTTTCTCTCACCACTGACCTTGAATTCTTTCCTGGGTGAAGCCAAGAACCCTTCCATGCTAAGTCCCAATTTTGAAGCTTCCCTGCCCTGCATCATCTTGAGAAGAAACGGGCTCCCAGCAGAAAGCTTGAAAATGAATGAGTGATTTTCCTTTTATAACAATCAAATTTTTTTTAAAAAGAGACTATTACTAACTTTGGAGGAGAAGCTGCTGTACGTGAATGGAAATATAAGTCTACACAGCACATGGTGTGGCTTGGCTGCAAGTGGTATTGACCTAGAGTCATAACAATGTGCATGTCTCACAGTGACTAATGATATGACTACAGTGGAATGATGAGGGATGAAAGGGAGGTATGGAAGGGGTCTGAATCCTCATCTTCCACAGCAGGAAGTCAATATATAATATCTAAAACTGAACAATAACAAATAACATTTAAACCACTCAGTTTGAGATGGAGTAATAAATATCCATCCTGGCTCTGCCCTTCATTAGCTGTTACCAAATCTCTATGAACCCCAGTCTCCTAATCCCTAAAATGGTGCTCTATGAGTTCAGAGTCGTTGCCTTCTAATACTGGTAGGAGTGAGTGACAAGGTAGAATGCCTCTCTTATTACCAACCTTATGGGACTGTACAATTTTTTGAATGATCTACCTGTATGACTTTGTATTTGTGTAAAATATATATTTCAAGAAACCATTTACATGTATAATATTTAAACTTAAAAACTAACAAAAGGAATTCAGGCATATGTAAAATAGAATGAAGAGGCTTTTGTGAAACTCATACCCCCAGAGATATCAGCTAACTGCTTAATATATGTTCCTTCGTCTTTTTTTCTAAACACAATTCAACTAAAACAGTACCACATTCAACCATATTGTAAAAATCTATTCTTCTCAAAGAACCATATTCCTTGGATGTCTCTCTTTGTTGATACATGTGGGCAATCTCAAAAACACTCTTGTGAGGACAATATTAATGACTGCCAGGCAGAGCCATTTTGGGGATTAAATGCTTATGAGACACTGAATGTGGAATCACTATGTAAATTATAAAGCAAGATAAGTAGTGTTGGTTATACCTATAATCATAGTCAAAAATATAGAAAATTTGATCTGCAGCCAAAGTGCTTGATTAAGTGGTGTACTCCATGATCAACAGATATTCTCATTCATCATACCCAGGGATCACAGAAATCACAGGAGAAGCTGCTGGCTTTTCAGAGCACACCTGAATTAGAGCATGCCATGCATTATTTAAAACCAGGAGAAACAGCCTAACAGATGTTCTAGATAACGGCTGTTTATCATCGATATTATCTCCTTTGTCTGGGAACATGTACTCATGTTTATAGAAGCCCCTCTTTGGTTCTACATGCTGCGTAATGATGGAAATGATTCTTTAAAAAGCAAACGCTGGGCTGTATTTTTTCAACTGAGAATCTTGTGTGATCAAAACAGAACTTTGGGCTCGCAGGCCAACTGGTCGGCCTGATGTGGCGCAAGAAGCAGTGTGCAACCCAGCTGTGCTCCTTATTAGCTGTTTCAAAATCTCTGTGAACCCTAGTCTCTTATTCCCTAAAGTGGTACTAACAAGACTTTCCTTTCAAATTTGTTACGCAGATAAGAGATAAGATGCATGATGTGCCCAGCATATTGGAGGCATTTACTAAATCAAATCTACTCCTATTTTGTATGTATTTATGTGGAAGTAATGCTAGGAGACAACTTCATTTGCGGAAGCTAACGCAATAAAAAGAATTAACTCCTAGACCCGTCAAACTGAATTTGAATTCATCCAGTATTAATTTTACGTGTGTACATCTGCCAACGACCAAAATCTATAGCAAGTAGGCTATTTACTTTGGTGTCCAACCCAGGTCTGAGTCCAGGCTCAGCAAACTTAGAAACAAGAGGCCTTGGGCAAATTACCTAACACCCTGAAGTTCAGTTTCCTCATCTGTAAAACAAGGATAATAATATACACCTTAGTGTATTGTTATAAGGACATAATGAGGGCATACTTGTAAAGTATGTATCACAGTTCCTGCTTCATTTTAAATGATCCATCAAACATAGATATTGTTATTATAGGACTCAGATCCTCTTAATATCTCTCACTAACAGGAAGACACTACCTCAGGCATTTTCCAAGAGGAAACATACTTGCAGCCTAGTAGATATTAGAGAGTTGACATGCTTTTATAATGAGAGAATAACAGAGGTTTTATGTCAGTATCAGTGTGTTGATGCATTATACTCCACAGGTACAAAAGACTGTAAGTAACTTTCTTTTAAGGCTTTAATAGGTTTAAAATGAAAAGAGTTCTAACAGCAAATTGTTTTTGTGTTCACTAAATTAGCCAAAATAAAAGCAGCAAGAAGGAATAAAGGAAAAAGAAGTTTGTAAACCTTAGAATCTAGCCTTGACTCTGTTCTCATTCACTAAATGACCTTGGACAGCCCCAAGTCTTTGTTTCTTTGCTTGCAAAATGAAAGTGTCCCTCTGTCCCTGCAAGAATTCAGCATTTTCCTGGAGGTCTTAGTGCAATGAGATGAGGAAAAGAACTTAAAGGTGTAAGAATGTTAAACAATGGGTCAACATTGTGGTTATTTTGCAGACAATATAATTATCTACATAAAAAAATTCTAGAAGATGTGCAGACTATTAGAATAAAAGAGTTCAAGAAGATTTTCATATGTAAGACAAACACATTAAATATTACTAATGTTCTTTCATAGCAATAATGACCCATTCTTGGAATCAGAAAAGAAAAAAATCTCTTTATCATGGCAAAACACTACCAGATGCCCAGGAATAAATTTAACAAAAGATGCACAAAACCTTTGTGAGGACAATTATAAAATGCTATTAAAAGACATGAAATGAGATTGAGAAAATGTTGAGGTGAAAGTGGTCACTGTTTGAGAAGACTCAATATTATAATCATAGTGATTCTTCCCAAAACTAATTTTTAAATTTGACAGGGTTTCAATCAACACTCAAAACAAACTGGGTTTGAAATTTCATACACTAACTCCACAACTTATACAGAACCATAGTTTATAACCAAGGGTGATTCTTGCCCTTAGTGGACATTTGGCAATGTCTGAAGTCCAGATGTAGAGACCAGAGATGCTGTTCATCACCCTGCAGCACACAGGACAGATCCTACCACAAATAATCTAGACCCAAGTACAAATGATACCAAAGTTGGGAGACTCTAATATAAACAAGCAAAGGCTCTGGAATAGGTAAAGGCTAATTTGAAAAAGAACAGAGAGGGAGACTTGCCTGCAGTTATCAGAACTTAATATAAAATGTTAGTAAATATTAATAAAACTATGTGGAAGCAGTACAGGAATAGACACATTTGTAAATGCAGCAGAATAGAACGTTAAACCCACACATAGATGGGATATGAAAGAGGGCAGCTGGACAGCCACTAGCTGTGTGACCTTGGGCAAGTCACTTAAGCTCTCTGTGCTTCCTTGATTCCCTAACTGCAAAATGAAGATAAAAGTATTACCTCTCTCATAACTTGTAGGAAGATTTAATTTGATTAGTTAACCCAGGTAATGTGTGAGAAGAAAACCAGAACTCTGAGAAGGCTGGTTATTGTTGACATTGTCTTGCTGGCCGGGCACGGTGGCTCACACTTGTAATCTCAGCACTTTGGGAGGCCAAGGCAGGAGGATTACTTGATCTCAGGAGTTCAAGACCACCCTGGGCAACATAGTGAGACCCTATCTCTACAAAAAAATTAGATGGGTATGGTGGCACGCGCCTGTGGTTCCAGCTACTCAGGAGGCTGAGGTGGGAGGATTGTTCAGGTCCGGGAAGCAGAGGTTGCAGTGAGCTGAGATCACACCAATGTGCTCCAGCACTGGACAAAGCAAGATTCCATCTCAAAAAAAAATTGTTGTCTTTCTAATCAATGTTATGTGTTCTACTCACCTAAATGATTGATTAGACTTGGTGGAGAAAAGCTAGTCAATTCTCAATTACCCATACTATTGGAAACAAGCAGTAACATAGAATATACACACTACAAACTCAGGACAATCTAAAACTGCACTACCCAAGACAATAGCCACTAGCCACGTGAAGCTATTTAAGTGTTAAAGTTAAATAAAATTTAAATTCAGTTCCTCAGTAGCACTGGCCACATTGTATAAGCTCAATGTTGCATGCAGCCACCACTACCATGTTGAACAGAACAGAGGATAAATATGCCCATCATAACAGTAAGTTCTGTCGGACAACACTGATCTAAAAGCCATATGTGAAAAATGTACCTTCCTACTTCTATATGAAAAAATATACATTCTCTAAGAACAGGTAAACAGGTTTTGGGGAGGTAGGTAAGTCGCAGGTGAAAGGTCTTCCTTGGGTTACCATTACACATAGGAAATCACACATTCCTAAGTAATCTACTTTGGCTTCTTCTTCATTTAAAAATATTTTATTTTACATTTTAAAAACTTACTTCAATGGAACAGTCCTTTAAGATGCAAATCTGGCAGTCAGGCACAGAGGCTCACATCTGTAATCCCAGCACTTTGGGAGGCTAAGGTGGGAGGATTGCTTGAGCCCAGGAGTTCAAGACTTGCGTGGGCAACATAGTGAGACCTCGTCCCTACAAAATAAATTTAAAATTAGACGAGTGTGGTGATATACGCTTATAGTCTCAGCTATTCTGGAGGCTGAGGTGGGGGGATTGCTTCAGCCCAGGAGTTCAAGTAAGTCATGATCACACCACTGCACTCCAGACTGGGTGACAGAGCAAGACCCTGTCTCAAAACAAAAAAGAAAAAAAGAAAAAGAAAAATTCATTTCTGTGAGAAACAAAAATCCAGTTTAAGACATCTGGATAGCTCAGCATTACCAATTAAGATGCCACTATCAGTGGCACTGTGACTCAGAGGGCCATGGTGCTTGGCTATTTGCACATGAATATCCTGGTCTGAAGTCATTACAAATCCAGTATGTTTGCAACTCAGTAAGATGTCCTTACTTAGTTTTTCTATTACTGTTATCATGGTGGATCAAAACAGACAGATGCATTCACTGGTTCCCCTCTAACGATAATAAAAAGAAACAGTTTATAAAATCAGATTATATGAAAAATTGTCTAATGATAATAATTTATAAGCTCATTGTGGAATAATGATGTATTCAAGAGTTGTCGTTATATGATGAAAGAAAGGTAATATGAAAGATTTTCTCTGTGAAGAATGACTACAGATGAATTGCGCCGAGATACAATTCTCTGATAAGGGACAATAAGAACCTCTAGAACACTTAATAATAGACTACTCAGGGTGAATTGAGGATTGCAATAAAAGCCCATAAATTAAAAAGTTTCCATATGATTTCTGATAAAAGACATGCCAAGGTGAAATAAAGAATCATCGGAATCAACTGATATCCTGCCTGTAGCCAGTAGGTCGTCAATGAAAAATTTCTGGGAAACTATACAAAATCTAATTTCTTAAGCTAGGAATTTTTAAAACCTGGGTTTCAACTATATCTGCTTAGAATTCTTCTGCTAGGGAAAATAAAATTTTAGAAAAGAACAAGGGAGGTTTCAATGCAATTCAAACTGCATCCCTTCTCATGTCAAGACCTGGGGAAAACATGGTAGATGGTGTCTACAATATAAGCACATCTCGTTAATCTGTTGGAAGTGAATGCCTTCCACAAGCTCACATTTTTTTTAACAGATGAAGAACCAGGGCACAAATGAGAAAACTAGGTGACAGAGAAGCTAACTAAAGTGCCCCAGGTGACATATATACAAAGTGGTGAAGCCACAGTTTTAACCCCAGCAGGTTGACTGCAGGTTGAGAGCTTGGGATCACCACTCTACAGCTGCCTGAATGCAACACTTCTGTCCCAAGCCACACTTAGGCAGCAGCGAATAGGATGAGGTGAAGCCAGACATTCTTCAGTATAATGTTCTTCAAGACACATTAAGTTAAAAGAAAAAAAAAAAGTCAACCAGGGGAATGAAGAAAGGAAGTTCCACAATCATACATATGACCACAAGAATTAGACAAATCCTCAAAACAAGACCATGCCTTTTCCACACACGTTTGTGCGTGTAAACACATAGAAAATATATGCACACCAAATATCTAGAATACACACCAGAATGTAGCAGCAGATGCCTTTGTGAAGGACAGCGGGATTGCAAGTGAAGAGGGAGAGGGGTTCAAATGGGATTTTCACTTTTTTCTCTGTGTACTTCTTTATTGTCCGATGTTATCTATGGTGATAATATATTCTGGAATTACTTGACAATTAAGTAAATAGCCTATGTGTGCATAAATATATAACACTCTCTCACACACACACAAATAAGTCTAGACAAAATGACTACCTTAAAGTCATAAAATCTTTCAAAATATTACCAATTTGGATAAAAGAGACAACTGCCATTCCATTACTTGCTAGAACTTATAAGTCACACAGTCAGGTTATTAGTGATTTTTTTTTTCAAATAGAGGTCCTACAAAAGGAAGGGTATGGGAGTCCAGGAAAGCATGGACTAGAACAGACCCGAGCTTCCATCAAGACGAGCCTACCTCCCTGTCTTTCCTGCATAGTAAGGATCAATAATCAATAATCACGCCCTTGCCCAGGAGGGCTTCTTGCATCTTGTCATTAAAGCCACGGGATGGCAGCATCAGGGTGATTCCTGGAGCAATCTGGGTTGTGCTTGTACATTTCACCAAGCTCTCTGCTCTCCCAGAGATCCTGTACACTATTTGACATAGTTTAAGAAAACCACTCAGGTATGGTAGCTCATGCCTATAATCCTAACACTTTTTTTTTTTGAGATGGAGTTTTACTCTTGTTGCCCAAGAGTGATGGAGTGCAATGGAGCAATCTCATCTCACTGCAACCTCCCCCTCCTGGGTTCAAGCGATTCTCCTGCCTCAGCCTCCTCAGTAGCTGGCTTACTGTGCCTACCACCATGCCCAGCTAATTTTTTGTATTTTTTGTAGAGACAGGGTTTCACTATGTTAGCCAGGCTCTTCTTGAACTCCTGACCTCAGGTGATCCACCTGCCTCGGCCTCCCAAAGTGCTGGAATTACAGGCATGAGCCACTGTGACTGGCCCAATCCTAGCACTTTGAAAGACCAAGGCAGGCAGATCACTTGAGCCCAAAAGTTTGAGACTAGCCTGAGCAACTGAGTTAAACCTCATCTCCACTAAAAATACAAAAACTTAGCCGGGTGTGGTGATGTGCACCTGTAGTCAGCTACTTGGTAGGCTGAGCTGGAAGGATCACCTGAGCTCAGTAAGTCGAGGCTGCAGTGAGCCGAGATCATACCACTGCATTCCAGCCTGAGCAATGGGAGTGAAATCCTGTCTCAAAAAAAAGAAAGAAAGAAATCCATAAATCCCAGTTTCTTAACCTCAGCACCATTGACAGTTTGGGCTGGTAACTGGTTAATTTTGGTGCTGTCCTGTGTGCTGTAGGATGCCAAGCAGTGTCCCCATCCTCTACCCACTCAATGCCAAAAGCGCCTTTCCCAGTTATGATGGCCCAAGTATCCAGACATTCCCAAATGTCTCCTGGGGGACAAAGTCACCCCTGGTTGAGAACCACTGACCTAAGTTATTATGCTAGCTAAAGCTGATATAAGCCCATCATCATGGGACCTTCTGAATACAAGACCCCTATTTTATATACTCCCACAAATAAATATAAAACTGCTTTCAAGTAGAAGTATATGGAAAATAAAAATAATATTTAGAAAATACAGTAGGGCAACTATAGTTAACAATAATATAATGTGTATTTCAAAATAGCTAGAAGTGAGGTTTCTGATTGTTCTCACCACAAAGAAATTATAAATGCGTGAGGTGATAGATATGCTAATTACCCTGATTTGATCATTATACAATGTATGCACGCATCAAAACATTATATTGTACCCATAAATATGTACAGTTGTTATGTGTTAACTTTAAAGCAAAATACAAAAAAGTATTGGTGCAATGAGATATATCCACCAAAGTTCAATTTTAGGAGACATAAGCCATCACATCTTATTTTTAGCAGAGAGTATTTAATTGATGGACTGAATGCTTATAAAATCTTTGGAAGAGCTGGAGGAGCAGACTCTAGGCTAGACTTCCAGTGCTCTCAGCGATTCCATGGGCCTGTTCCTCAAGGACAACCACCAACCATGAGACCATCCGGGAAAGAGAGAATCGAGAGGCCCCAGGAACACACCATATGAACCGTGATCCAAAGATCAGTGTAAGGAAACCATCATCATCCCAGCTATTGGTCTAAACCACAGCACACCAGATAGATACACAAGAGCAAAATCATGAGTGATTTTCCCTTCCCGCCCCGCCCGCGCCCCGCCGCCGCGGCGCCGCCCGCGCGCGCGGGGCCGGGCGGGGGCCGCGGGCCCCCCCCCCCCCCGCCCCCCCCCGGCACGGGAAAATCACTCATGATTTTGCTCTGGTGTATCTATCTGGTGTGCTGTGGTTTAGACCAATAGCTGGGATGATGATGGTTTCCTTACACTGATCTTTGGATCA